>JARFJB010000735.1:70000-197500 GCA_036346205.1 Vesta saturnalis
GATCGAGCAGCGACGGAATCGCGTACTGCTGGGTCGTCGGTGACAGCGGTTCTCCACGCACCTCTAACCATTGCTGGAAGCGGCGCTAGTTCACCCCTGGTTAGGTCATCGTAAAAACGATTGTCTTTTTTTGAAATTGACAAGTTTATGTTGTTACCTTCTTAGATCGATATGTGAACCACTAAACTCTAAACTGACTGAATATTTAAGTAGTAAACGCGCCACTACCACCATGGGGTGCGCAAGTAGCCAATTGGTAGGCGGTACGCAGCACATATGTTACGATGGATTTTGTAAAAAGATGTCTGGAACCGAATTTGCCCACGTTAATTATCAGAAGTTCGAAAAATTGGCAGAACTGACCTTAAGTTTTGAATATAAAACTTTATTTTTTTCCCTTGTTATGTACGGGGTGGCCAACTAAGAATGCGAGGTACTGTATCTGAGAAACTATCCATTGTAGAGGCTTGCGCAAAAAAAAGGTATTACTAAAACAGCCAATACAAAAACCTGGAAAATATTTTCATGTTTCTGAAATGGCCGCTAGGGGGCGTAACTGAATCTAAAAAAGTGATGTTTCTGTGATTTCTGCTATATCAACCTAATAAAAAAATAACTGGTCTTTGAAGTCGAGGATAATCTGAATTTTCTTTGTTTGGCACTTTTTGACGTATCTATAAAAATAAAGTGGTAGGTTTATTCAAAGGTTTCCTTAAATCACCCCCCGTATCTTCGAAACGGCTAAGCCGATTTTAACAAACTTGGGCGTGTTGCAATCAGCTACTTTTGGGCTACAAATGTTATAATATTTGAAGTTTTGTTAATTTCACATGTCGTCGCTAGAGGGCTTTGATCGACATTCCGACAGAAACGGTAAAATTTCGCAAAAAAAATTAAATGCATTGGTATGACTTTTGTTCATGAACAAGTAGGTAAAGGATGCCTAAACAAGCTCGCAAAAGCCGCATCTCGATATCTTGTTCCTAACCTAAAATATCGGCCAAAGAAAACTTTATACGAAAATCCCTTAAATTTTTATTTTTTTTAACTATATTTTTCTGGAATTTTATCTATTATGTAAGTTGTGGCCCTAAAAAGGACCGATTTAAAGGAGGAAGGTTTTTAATGCCCCCGTAAATGCTCGAAATGCTGACCATCACTCAGTGCATTGCTGAGGCCTCTTATGGGCAGACAAAACTGCAGCTTCAATTTCGGCTCTGAATAGGTTACCTAGAAATTGCGATTTTAAATGTTTGAAAATTTATACACCAGAATAAAATCACCCTTTTTGAAATCACTACGGGAAAATAAGCAATGCTAAAAGTTATACGAAAGGCCTATTTTTTGTTTGTTTAAATGCATATTCACTGTGGATATATACGAAAAATACAATTAATAGAAGCAGGCAATGGAAATAGATACCTAAACAAAACATACATAATCCTCAAATTGTCAATAGTTGTCAATACATTCGGGTTACTTTGAGCAATTTTTGCGCTTTCAAAATGCGTTTTACGAATAATGAACGAATAAAAGAGTTTACGCGGCTCTGTATCCAAATCGGAGTCCTTGTGATGTAAGAGTTTTTCCCCGATTAGTGGCGAGCTTACGAGCCAATGGTAGTTTTTGGCCTACGTTTCAACGGCAAAGAGTTGGAAGAACACAAGGAAATATTAACCGTGTACTGGGCTATATTGAAGGAAATCCTCATGTTAGCACAAGAGCATTATCCACTGAGTTGGGCATATCACGGACAACGGTTCAAAATAGTTTGAAAGACCATAGTTAAGTTCTAATGGCCATCAAAATACATAGGTATTCGTTTAAACTTTTTTTAATTACTTTAAGAATGCACCCATATCATGTCGTTTTGCATCAAGCCTTGAAAGAGGAAGATTTTGATCGAAGGTTAGACTATTGCCATGGGATGATAGGCATGATACGCGAAAATAGAGAATTTTTATTTCAAATTCTTTGGACCGATGAAGCCACCTTCAGTAGCGACGGGAGAGTCAATCTGCACAATATGCATTATTGGTTTGCAGAAAATCCCCATTGGTTGCGTGAAGTTCAGCGCCAAGGACGTTGGAGTTTAAATGTATGGTGTGGCATACTGGGAGGCAGAATTATTGGGCCCATATTTTTTGAGCAACCCTAAATGGCAATGTATTTCTTGACTTTTTGGCCAATCAATTACCGTTGTTGTTGGAAGATGTGCCTCTGGAAACAAGGCAAAATTGTTTTTGCAGTTGGATGGTTGCCCAGCACATTTTGCTATTAATGTGCGAGAGCATATTAATGCAGTATTTCAACAGCGGTGGATTGGAAGAGGAAGTCTGTTCCCATGGCCTCCGCGATTGCCAGACTTAACTTGCCACGATTTTTATTTATGGGGGCGCTTAAAGGACATCGTGTTTCGGACTCAACCTACTACTAGAGAAGATATGAAAAACCAGATTCGTTACGCAATACGTAACATATCGAGAGCCGAAATTGAAGCTGCAGTTTTGTCTGGTCATGAGAGACTTCAGCAATGCATAGAGCGTGATGGTCAGCATTTCGAGCATTTACGGGGGGATTAAAAACCTTCCTCCTTTAAATCGGTCCTTTAACTTACATAATAGAAACAATTCCAGGAAAATATAGTTAAAAAAAAATAAAATTTAAGGGACTTTCGTATAAAGTCTTCTTTGTCCGATATTTTAGGTTAGAAACAAGATATCGAGATGCGGTTTTCGCGAGCTTGTTTAGACATCATTTAGATACTTGTTCATGAAAAAAAGCCATACCAATGCATTTAATTTTTTTGCGAAAATGCACCGTTTCTGTCGAAATGTCGAACAAAGCCCTCTAGCGACGACATGTGAAACTAACAGAACTTCAAATACTATAATATTTGTAGCCCAAGAATAGCTCATTTCAACGCGCCCAAGTTTGTTAAAATCGGCTTAGCTGTTTCGAAGATTTATTATTTAAGGAAACCTTTGAATACCCCCACCACTTTATTTTTAGACATACGTCAAAAAGTGCCAAACAAAAAAAGTTCAGATTATCCTCGACTTTAAAGATCAGTTATTTTTTTATTAGGTTAATGTGGCAGAATTCACAGAAACATCACTTTTTTAGATTCAAGATTGCAGTTACGCCCCCTAGCGGCCATTTCAGAAACTTGAAAATATTTTCCAGGTTTTTGTATTGGCCGTTTTAGTAATACCTTTTTTTGCGCAAGCCTCTACGATGGATAGTTCCCCAGATACAGTACCTCGCATTCTTAGTTGTCCACCCTGTACATGAATACGCTTCAAACTGCTTTCTATTAAGCAATATGAAATTAAATTGAATGTATACTTCTAAAATCAAACAATTACAACGCTTGTACAAAAGGGTACTTAAAGTATGTTATTAAATATGTATCATTCCAATAAAAACACACAATTAGTGAGGAATGATTTCATGAACCTTAAGAGACTTGTGTGGTTTTCAATAGACTCATATAAAAGACAATCAATGTTTTGTGTAGTGTTCCATATCATTAGTGCTCTGTACATATTTTCTTTGACCTACATGATTGAAACTGTATCTATATCGTATGCAAATTTCCCAATTTATATTGCAAAATACTTGATAGTAATAGAAAAAGCTATTTTTCATTCTGTATATCCTATATTCCGGTAGATTTACAGGTGTACAGTGATAAAGTGTAAATTGCAATGTGCGTTACTTATATTACCCTAGATAGATAACTTCTTTTAATAAGAAATAAATATTCAACAAAAATTAATTTTGTGAGTATTTTATGTAAACTGATTTAAAAAGTCCTAACTCAACAGCGCATATTTAGTTAATCAAATTTTGCTTATCAAGAATTCTACTCTGCTTAGCTTTTCATTTCCGTAGATATTTAGAGTAATGTTAAAGTCAATTGTTTTGAATTCAATTATTTTTCTAATTATTATTGCTTCTATTTGAAAATACCTTTTTGATGTTAAATAAATTTGATTAAATTAAGTTCTTCAAATGTCAGTTCAACGTTCGCACGCCTAATTCATGATTCATGCCATAAATTAATTTGCTGAAAGCGGTGGTTATACAAACAGTTTTATAAATGTAACATCAAATATTAAAAAAGATTTCGGTTAGTAAATATGTTGTACAACCAAAAAATAGCTCTAATTTCACTTTCGAATGATGATCAAATGGATAATTAATTATAATTCAATTATGAATGCTTTATATATTTATCGATTTTTCAAAACGTCATTACTTTCAGAAAAGAGAATGATTTTGATATATATGATGAAGCTGAACTCTTTCTGTAGCATTTGCATATACTTGTTTGGAGGATACTTACTTATATTATTGACAACAGCAATGTTTCAATCGGTAAAAAATTTTGCAACATTAGATGTAGTATTTTTTTCATATTTTCTCACCTATGATATTCAAAAGAAAAAAAATATAAAAAAAACTTTTTATAGCATTCAATAAAATATAGAGCGATTGGTACGTAAACCTAAAACAAAAACAGATCATAAATACATAATCTTGCTGTTAGTATTTCTGAAATAAACTATCTTGTGACGCACTTGATTTTTAACCTATATTTAATGTCTGTTTTTCAAACCAGTGCACAGTGCTAAATTTCGGTGATCTAGTGGCGCAAAAATACTGTGGCCGGTTTAGTTCTGTTTTATGTCAAATAAAGGATCCGTTGCAAGTTGATATTAACGTTTTTATTAAATTTGAACAAAATTTATTCCGAATCAGAACTCCCTGAGTTATCGCTTTCATCCGTATATACACAAGGTTATTTCGACAAATAAAGTGCTTCTGGTTACCCTCCGACAATTCCTCGCCGACAATTTAGCGCGCGACAATTCGTCGCGGACGATTCCTCGCGGGACAATTTCCCTCGTGTTACAATTCCTCGCGTGCGACAATTCCGCGCGAGGTGAACATTTGAGAGAGGACTGCATTAAGATATTTTTCTTACATTTTCGCTAGGCTTATGTTAAGTACCCATTATTAGGGGGTATTATTAGGGAGCGTTATTAGGGAGAAAGTAATTCATAGGTGTGGAATTTGATATCATTTAACCTTAATTAATATGCTATTATTGTACATCCCATGTTAATTATGAATCAATTGGCATAATGGGCTCCCCTAATAGGGTTTGAATTTTGCTAATCGCTTTATCTTAACTTGAAACAATATAAGCCCTAACGTTTCCGAGTAAAAAATTAAGTTACTTTGTTAGTATCCCACCGTAACGATGGTGCTACAGCATATTGAGAGTGAGAAAGGCCGCCAGTTATTGGTTCTTAACGGTCACGTCCATATAAAAGAAAAAATTACTAATTCAAATGGAAAAGTTATTTGGAAATGTGCAAAATACCACAAGTGGCGTTGCTCTGGGAGAGTTCATGCTCTCGGAGAAGAAGTTGTTAAAATTAGTGTTCACGATCATGTTCCTGATGCAGCAGAAATTGAAGCTCGAAGAACAGTTACAAGAATGAAGACCATGGTAAAACAAATTGAACCCAGTACGCAAGTGGTGATGGTAACCATTTTTGAAGATGCATCCGTTGCTGTTGCTGACAAATTACCACAACTTTCTGCCATGAAAAAAACTATTCAGCGAGTACGCGCAACAGAACAAGCCGTTCCTCCAAATCCCACTTCATTGCAAGAATTAGTCGTTCCCCAGGGATGTATCACCACATCTTCATGACAACCGTCTTTGCTGCACGACAGTGAACCCGGTGATGACAGAATTTTGCTGCTTTCTACTGCGGCAATTTTGGAGTTTATGTCGAGTTACGATCATTGGTATGCTGATGGAACTTTTAGTACCACGCCACGACTGTTTACTCAGTTATATACGATTCACTGTGTGCAATACAGCAACGTTGTTCCAAGTGAATGTGCCTTGCTACCAAAACGGAAGGGAGTTATTCGCTTATTTAAAGTTTTAAAGACGTTGAAACCTGACCTTCAACCGTTAACAATACTAGTGGACTTTGAAAGAGCTGCAATGAATGCTCTTCGCATTGAATTTCCCCATACTACAATAGGTTGATCCTTTTTCCATTTCACGGGATGCTTATGGAAACATACCCAGCAAAACGGGCTGCGAGTGCAATATACACAATATCCCGATTTTGCCTGAAATTTACGGCTTCTAGCAGCTTTTGCGTTCGTGCCAGAGGGCAATGTCACCGAGTCGTTTAAAACTTTGCTTAATAGCGAATTCTACACTCAGAATGAGGAGTTACTAATGGCACTGCTAAATTATTGTAAAGACACATGGATAGGCCGAGCAGACAGAAGACGAAGAAAATGCCCCCCCATTATTTGCCAGAAACATATGGAATCGCTACGACGTTCCAAGATATTCCACCCACCAACAATGCAGTTGCAGGGTGGCACAATAGTTTTTAATCAGTGATCAATGCAGTCCATCCTAATCTGTGGAAATTTGTGGAAGCTTAAACAGACTGAAAATAGAACAGTTTGTGGCAGGAAATGAAGTGCGGCAAAAAAAGGTATACAAAGATACTGCTAAACGGATCAAAGTTATCGTCGAAGGCTACGCTAATAGACCACTTTTAGATTACCTGCGGGCACATAATTTTATTTTACAAGCTTAAAACATGTACATCAATATCAATATTTATGTGTACTAATACTAATAATATTAATTGGAATAATAGTTTGATACTTTTAGATTACGTATATGCATCGATATACTTTACCATATAATTGTTTAAATGCAATTGTCCACTATATTATATAAATTTAAAAAAAAATTAAATTATAACACCGTTTTTTATGTAAAACATTTATCTCGCGCGAAGAATTGTGCAAGCGTGGAGTTGTTCCGCGCGAAATCGTCCGCGATGAATTGTCGCGCGTTAAACTGTCGGCGAGTAATTGTCGTAGAAGTTTGCGTACACAACAAAATAGTCAACGTCAATGGGAAAACCACAATGTAGGGATTCTAAAATGACATGAAAACGTCATATCAGTGGACGCTTCTGCTCTTTTAAAAAATCTTCTGGCAGTATTTCATCATTGGTATTCCCTGTTTGCTGCTTTGGCATGTCCACTAAAAGGTTCCAATTCATTTCTAAATCGCTGTTGTACACGCAATTTCTTATTGGCGACTTTCATTTTCTTCTCGCTGCATCTAGCTTTCCACGGCTTAATATCTAATCTACAGGATATATGAAGTATACATTCGAAGTAGCGTATTTACAAATACAATGGTGATAGTCCAAACCATAAATAGGAGTCATTTACGACCTTCTGGGCGAAAACACCTATTTTGTTCATGTAACTCAGCTTTGCACCACACCGATCACAAGTTTGCGAAAAAAGATAACCGGAGACAGCATTGCAGACTTTACCGTCAAGCATGCAAAAGATCAGTCGAGACTCCACGATGAAGGTTTTTGCCAGATACAAATGTAAGAGAAATTTCAGCTATTTGTTTCTTAATTTTCTTTGCTTCATCATTTATGAGACCTACTGTCTCTTTGCAAACACAAACTTCATGAGACGACAATATTTTGTCGAGAAAGGGGGTGTATTTCGCCATATAACGCTTTTTTTGTCGTTACTAGTAAAGTAAATCTGTAATCGGGACCATTGGAATACTGAACAAACTTTCGTCTTTTACGAAAAACTTTTGTTTGTACAATCCCACTTTATCACCATGCTCAAACTATTGGGAATCGCTTAATATCTGCAAAACATCATATTGAGCTGTGCATAATCGAGTCACGGCGTGATCAACAAGTGATTGTATGAGTACTTCTGCCGACACTTCGGTTACGGTATGCAAGATGGATAGCAGAGCTTTTTAGATTCCCTAACCTGATAGTTGGGTGGGTACAGTTTAGATTTCGCTTGTTTTGCTTGACTTCGAATAACATCATACTGGCGCAAGTGCTTGATCAGGAGACAATTTTGGTGGATGTTCCACTGAAGATTTTCGAGCGTTTTCAGTTTTGTAGCTCTCATCGAAGAAGCAGCTGAAAGCTCGTTCACAATTGCAGCTGAATCCCGTTTTCCTGCTTTGTACAGTTTTACTTAGGTTGCCCTATACAACTTTTCTGGACTCCATTCTAAGAATTGATTCTTTTTCTTTGAGATTTTTCACTAATGCCTTGAAATGTTTTTTGTGGTCAGCCTCGTTTCTTGGTCGGCCCTCTTAAAATGCCTACATTCATGTTCATTGAAGTCACGATGTGTTTTTTCTTAATCAACTTTGATGTCTGGGTAATTTTGCCCATATCACTTCAATTTCATATATGCACTTTCTAATGGTTGCGTTCAAGTTCCTATGAGCCTCCTTTGGGAGGTCAGTAGCACTCAATTTTTTTAAAACGTACTTCTGTATTGCTTCGGATCTCAAAACTAAGGTGGTCTGCAACCAATTCTCAAAAATGGTGGAGCGTAATATTGCTGTGCTCATTCTGAAACAATAAATATGACAGACGTAAGCGCAAATATGCGCAATATATTTTTTGTAATTCAAATAAGTTCGGTTGCTACTAAAACTCTAAATTAAGTTTAAATCTATTGTTTTCTTTAAACGTCGTTTAGAGCATATCAAAGTTTACATACTGAGCAATCCGCGGCTTATATTATATGTTTTTAGCTATATCTTAACTTAACAGATTATATAAGAAACCTTTATGGTCCAAACGTGGATAGGCGTCTTTAGCGATACGGATAAGGTGATTAAACTTACATATTAAGATAAGATCGCGCGGCGATACTGTTAGCATGACACGAGTGCGAACCCGTTTGACACTTTTGACAATCAGATGGACCACCCCCACAATGTCTATAAAAGTTATTCGACGGATACATTATACTAACGAAATGTATTGTTTTTAAACATTTCATTCATTTCAAAAAATGAATTCTGCGCCGCTAGATTGCTGAAATTTCGCACTGTACAGTGGGCTGGTTTTTAATTTTTCTTATTCGTTGACATGTGTATGATAAAAATTAAAGAGGTGGAACTTTTTTCAAACCCTCCTCAATAGTAATGTAAATACTCGAACCATGCTTTCTTCTTAATTTTTGATCTATCTCGTGTGTTAATCAAACAACGGTATAGAAAGTGCTTACACTCTTTATGAAAGACGCTTCTTTTACCAGTATTTTGTGTGTTTATTCATTGATTTATCTCTAAATTTGTCCGAATTACAGCATTTTTGTTGAAACCTTACGTTTATTTTACAAATTTATTTTTTTGTAGGATCACATTAATTATTAAAAAAAAACTAACTAAAATTACATAAAATACCACAAATAAGTCCTGAACAAGTAACAAGATTTAGTTTCTTTAGTAAACGATAGGCGTAATAAACGCTACGCCGCTCGTGTTTTGGGAGCAAGCAACTGCGAAGGTGGGTTCGCTTCTGGAGATTGCGGATTTTAAGGAATCAATCAAATACTGCGGTAAATATTCAGCAAAGGGTCCTAAATTATTGCCCGAAGATCGTGCTGCTAGAAGAAATTTCTTTGAAAAGTATGGAGAATGGAATATTCCTGAATGGACACATGTTTTACTTACGGATGAGTCAAGGTTTTGCCTTAAATTGGAAGGAAAGAAATGTGAAGAAGGACTGGTGAAAGGTTTAATTAGAATTTAATAACAGAATGTGAAAGTTTTAATGATGGGTCAGTTTTTCGTTTTTTCGGTGCGGATGACAGCCAAAATCTACAACGGACAATAATTTTATATTGATGCAGGATAATGCCCGACCATCCCGCAGCAATGGTGCGAAACTACTGAAAGCCTACGGGTATCACCAAATTACAGTGGTCTGCGAGTAGCATCGATATGAACCCTGTAGAAAGCTTGTTGGATGATCAGGGAGAAGGGTATGCCCAGAAACCTAATTTCTAGTATTCCTTAAAGTTGCTAGTGGAGGCATACACGTTATTAATCAGTTATCAAAGTTAATAAAAATGTTTTTTAAAATTCATATCAGTATGTTTCACTCGAAAACTGTTTCTGGATAAATTCAGAACGCTGGTAATACGCAAGGTTTTAGCAAAAATGCTGTAATTCGAACAAATTTAGAGATAAATCAATAAATGCTCGTAAGAGCGTAAGCACTTTCCATAACATTGCTTTATTAACACACAGGATGAGTCAATAATTAAGAAAAAAAACATGCTTCAAGTATTTCCACTACCATCCAGAAGGATCGCTCTACGAGCTCTATTTCGATACTAAACATTGTTTACATTGAACGCGAACAGTAATAATAGTACAATAAGATAATAGTAGATACAATGAGTGAGTAACACATATCTATTAAAGAACGTAACACATATTAATAACACTACATAGAATAATACGAGTGCAATACTTTAAAAAATAACAACAAAACGGCGTAAAAAAACTAAAAGTATTTTTTCCTACTTTAATTCATCAAACTAGTGAATAATATTTGTAAGATTAATTTATTCCACTAATTCATGTTCTATAGTAAATTTTTTTATTTTCAATTTGGAAATGGTCTTTTCTCCACTTGCCACACTTATTGGCAAGGTCAATAAGATTCTTAAGGCAATGCTGAGGTTAGGAGCAACATCTGAAGTAGTGTTAAGTTTTACTATCTCAATTGAATTTTGTTTTGCATTGACAAACCTTAAAACGGATTCTATTTCATCAGCTTAACTGCATTCACATCTCCCGATTCACCATCAGTCAATACTATTTCCAAGCCCGTACAATACTTAATTAATTCGGTTTTAAGTAAATTTTCCAAATTATTTATGCTGAACAAAAATTGAAAATATAAAAACTTTCGCCATTACCACACATAATAAAATACTTATCTCTTTTGGTTTTTTTAATGGTGTATTTTAAACTATACAATCTAAACGTTTCGATAACATTTACAGTTATCTTCGTCAGTAGTAATATCCGTTAAAAATTGTTAAAGATGTAAACAATTTTGTCAAAGTTGAAAATTAAAACATAAACATCAGCCTGCTATTAATATAACAGTTTGAGAAACGTATGTAAAAACGCCAACTATAAAATTACATTTTAGTAAAGAATAACTAGGTCATAAAAATTAAATACTGTTAAACTGTGTTAAAGATGACAAATCAGAACACTCTCTACGGCGAAAGTTAATAATGAAAAATGTCAGCCAAAAAACACATTTAACAAATTTATTCAAGTTATGATGCAAATGTAAAGTTGTGAAAAACTTCAATTTCAAAACGATACAAACATTCACAAATACAAACATGACATCAAATAAAATAATCCAGTTAAATCTAACAAATATCTTTATCTTTATCAGTAAGTGCAAGTGTTATTAGCAATGAAAAGCATAATGCAGAACGTTTTTTGTAATTTCTACTAAAATTTAATTTTATAGCTGGCTTTATATGTTTCTCAAAGGCTTTATATGTTTCTCAAACTGTTATATTATAGTATATACCTGCGAAAAAGTCTTGTATCGAATTAACATGTAAACCTGTAAATACCTATTCATAATTATAATCTTTCTTTTGTATTAGTACCTATTTAAAGTATTTCACGCAAAACTAGTACTAAACAAAATATAAAGTGTATACAATTAAGTGGAGAATCGGACACAACTGGTTCTTATGTGAGAATCTTCACTATATAGCAGTTCTAAAATTTTGTGCACTTACATTTTTTTTTATTGAAGTTTTACGCCACAGCCCATATATAGAACACAGCAGTACCACTAACTTATCGCGACGTCATAAAAGTACGTAATTAATGGTAATTGATTTTTAATTTGACAATTATTTATTATTGAATTACTTTTAAACTGCTTAAATTATCATATACAAAATTAACAAATGAGAATGATGTTAAAAGTTGAAAAAATTAACAATAAACAAAATATTCAATTTTATGACGTCGCGATAAGTTAGTGGTATTGCTTCAGCAAAAAAAGTATGTAAGTGCACAACTTTTTAGAACTGCTACTGAAGATTGTCGCATAAGAACCAGTTGTGACCGGTTCTCGACTTAAGTGTATACACTTTATATTCTGTTTAGTACTAGTTTTGCTTGAAATACTTTAAATAGGTACTACTACAAAAGAAAGATTAAAATTATGAATAGGTATTTACAGGTTTAATGTTAATTCGATACAAGACTTTTTCGCTGGTATATACTATAATAGCAGACTGATGTTTATGTTTTAATTTTTCAACTTTGACAAAATTGTTTACTACTTCTTTAACAATTTTTAACAGATATTACTACTGACGAAGATAACTGTAAGTGTTATCCAAACGTTTAGATTGTATAATTTGAAATACACCATTTCAAAAAACCAAAAAAGATTAGTATTTTAAAAATTGAAAATGGTTGCTGTAGGTATTCATAAAAGCAAATATGGATTCTACTGTAAAAAAAAATAAAACTCCATTTTCAATTTTAATTTGGGATCTGCTACAGGTAATCGCGGGCTTAGTGAGGAAAGTTGATAATTTTTCGTCGAACTCTGAGACACGGTTGTGTTAACTCGAAACCAGCTGGGATGTCAATAACGTCAGCCAGTTTCTTTGCATAACAGAGCATTTTATTAAAAGCCTTATACGAACGTAGATCCTTGAAAAAAATTGTACAATTTTATATTAGCTCGATAGCAGATGATAAATCTTAGTCTCTGGTCTGTAGTAGCTTACTGATCGAATTACTACAATTTAAGATTATACACCAAATTACAGGCCAGTAGCTTCATCTAGAAGTGTCAATTCCAGTATCGTCATAAATACTTAATAAAGCATCGTAAATACTTCCTAAGGGATGCCTTAAGGGTTTTAGAGCTGTTTCTGGACTTTTTGAACGGGTAGTGGTTTTAGAGGGCATAACCCCTATTCAGCGGTCCCCTATTCAGGGACCCCCGTTTCGGCGGTGCACCGTTTCAGCTTTCCCCTTTTCGGCGATGCCCCGTTTCAGCAGTCCCTGTTCCAGCGGGCCTCGTTTTAACAGTACAGTGGACCTGGTTGCTTTAGCATAACGTTGACCAAAAAATAAATTAACTTATCAAGTACTTTGGTTGTTCAGAAAAAGAGAATAAAAAATACAGTTGTCACAAAATGTAATTATTGGTTATATTCGAAAATTAATTTTAATTAATAGTTTACATTTTAATATTTACAAATTGCTAATAATGAATTGATAGACATCAACTTTTTGATGGGATAAGCCGGGTCCTTAAAAAAATCAAAATATCCAAGCTCTTTTGAAGATAAACGAAGGGAACCGAAAAATTAATTTTTTAAAAAGTTAAATGAATGAAATCATTTATTATGAAAGTTACAAGAATTTTTTGATCTAAAAGCTTCTGCTATTTTGGCAAATTTAAATACCGTTTGAGATAAAAGAAATATTTATAATAAAAGTAATCACAAAGTAAGACATTATGTGAATAAAAGTTAACATTACCAAATAGTGCGAAGGGGCTGCGGAAAAGGTATACTGCCGAAATGGGGGCTGAAGCAGGTCACCGTTAAAACGGGAACCGCGTTAGTTCATTAACACATTTTAATTATGTCTTCCATCTAAAGGTTGATCAAACAAATATCAAGTAAATTTTCTGAAGTACATTAGCGTCGACCAAATTGAATGAATCGCTACTATATGGCAAGTAAAATGCTCGTGGATTCATCGCGCTTATGTTAGATTGTACCCCCGATTTATCACCTCTCATATTGTCCTCTCATATTCTACCAATTTAACCACAATTTTGCAAGTTTTTCAATTATTACATTTGAAAATTTTTGTCTTGTCTGGAAGAGTGCCTAAAACTCTTTCATTAATCTTAATGATAATATCATTGGGGTTAGATTTGTCAATAACCACATATTGAACTAAAAATGTCATTTTCTCTATCTTACTAACAGCAGAAGTAGAATCTAGGATAATGAAATAGTATTTGGATTGCTTACTTTCGTCAATAATATGTGAATTAATATGTGAATGTAAAGGATAAATCAATTCGTTTTGGTTGTCTTTTCCAAGATAGTGAACTTTAGCTTCCTGTTTTCTGACCACTCTGCAAATATGCTCTTCCATTATTGGATCAAATTGAACTAGTAAATGAATGATTTATAAAAATATTCCATTATTAAAATCATAAGTTTGTCACTGCTACCCCTAATGGCCAAAAAATTTTGAGCAAGCATTTTTATTTCTGACACAATACGTAGGAGCACCTCATACCAATAATTTGTCTCTGCAGCAATAAGTCTTTGTGACTCATTGTCAATGGTTTTGGAAGATTGTAATCGCTGACCAACTTCAACCCAAAGACCTTTGGCATTGAATGTGATTTTTTGATAACTCATGTTCTTTTAAAGTGTCACTAAGTGCGTCCTTCAGTGGAAAGAGAACTAACTATACAAGCCACTAAAAGTTTTACAGCAAAAACAATACATACAGTTCTTTATAATGGAATAGACTAACTAGTTTCGCAGTACTTTTTCTCGGTTTTTCAATGTTTTAGTATACTAATGCACACTGAATTTTCAACGAGCGTTATCAACTAGACACCTACAGTCCTTTAATGGTTGAGGTGGCCCCTCTTTTACTAAAAAGCATCTTTCAGCGTATGATGAACTAGGTGGTCAAGCTCCGGGATCACATTCTAAGATAACCATAGGTTGGTTAGGAGTAGGTTCTTCTAGATTTGTGTCATTATCGGTTACGGTTACCTAATCGACAGAATCCTTGTAATTTAACTTTAAGGCTGCTTTAGCTTAGGACAGCTCTGGGTTCTCAATTTCTTTTTTTATTAGTTCCTAGGTATTTCAGTAGACTCTCAAACTGTTTATCAAATACCATGCAAGAATTGTAATTTAACATACAGAGTGCAGTATTAGTGCGTATATATATATATATATATATATATATATATATATATATATATATATATATATATATATCAGATATCAAAAAGTTATTTACAAAAATTATAGGCAACTTCAAACTTCACATTATAAAATTATTTTAGTATTTACGGAGTGTTACATATTACCATGATGAACCAAACATGCTTTTTTTTTAATGGGACGCCCTATATATTATTCCAACTTCATTACGTTATACAGGGTATTTCAAAAGTTATGGTCAATTGTACACGAAAATCATTCCCATTTCAACGTCCTGTATACCCGAGACGGAACAACCTAACAATAATTTTTTCCAGGCGTAACTTTTTGACATTGGTACAGTGTTACGAAAAAGTGTTATTTCTTTATTATTGCACCAATTGACTATAGAGCGAGCCAAAACTCTAACACATGATTTTGTTAATTTTTTCATATGAATCACCCTGTATTTTATTTTAAAAAGTGAAAATACACTTTATCTTCTTTAATTTTTATGAAGCACTCTCTATAGCTAAAATCGTTAATTTCTGAAATATTTTCAACTCAATCACAGAAATAGATTTTTTTTTAATTCTATTATAAGTTAGCCGTGAACAAATAAAAGTGTGACAAACTATTATAAAAAATTCAAAAAACATCGGTTATTAAGACAAAATTCTTATAAAATTAATCACGGCTAACTTGTTATAATCGAAATTTTAAAAAAATCTGTTTCTGTTATTAAATTGAAAATAGCTCAGAAATTAACGATTTTAGCTATAGGGAGTGCTTAATAAAAATGAAAAAACATAAAGTGTATTTTCACTTTTTAAAATAAAACACAGGGTGATTCATTTGAAAAAATTGACAAATCATCTATATTCAATTGGTGCAATAATAAAGAAATAGCACTTTCTTATGACACTGTACCAACGTCAAAAAGTTATGGATGAAAAAAATTATTGTTAAGTTGTTCTGTCTAGTGTATACAGGACATTGAAATGAGAATGATTTTCGTGTACAATTAACCATAACTTTTGAAATACCCTGCATAACGTAATGCAACCCTATATTGGAAGTATGGGGCAGGTGAGCTTAATCTAAATTTGAAATAATGTTTAGTTCACCCTGGTAATATGTAACACCCTGTAAATAGGAAAATAATTTCATAATGTGGAGTTTGAGGTTGCCTATAATTTTTGTAAATAACTTTTTTTTATATCTCCTTTAATAACAGATATATCGTACTTCGACGCACTAATGCCGCACCCTGTACATAGGAACTTTTAAACATCGACTCATACATCACAAATCGAACGTTTTAAGAAAACCAAAAAGTACAGCTTTGGCACAACATTCAATACATTTTAAACATACCTTTGATTACAACAATACGAACATTTTAAAAAAAGAAAGTAGTTATAAAAATGAAATGTTATACATAAGAATTATTTGTAATGATGTTTCTAACAATAAAAAACATCCTAAAAATTTTTTTCTCGCATATGATTACATTTTATAACATAGTTAGTTTAAGTTATCAGTTAACTTTTCACCTTTCTAAAATTTGCTTGTAAAGTTAAAGTTGTAAAGTTAGTCAATTTCTAAATCCGGAAGAAGTTCTCAAACGAAAACTAAATATAGGAATTTAATTAAAATTGGTTTAATTGATTGATTAAAAACAATTTTATAACAGATTATTGTAGTCAACAACGAGGAGCATTTTGTAAAAATATTTTTGTATACGTATACAGGATGGCTCGTTTTCGACCACCACACTAAACTTGTGTTTTTTTATAATGGAACACCCTATATATTTTTATATGTCTATATTCCCTGTCAAATGATCAGCAAAATAATATAAGGTACTATGAGTCTACAACCAACGGTTACGAAGTTTTCATGTAATTTAATTTTTGTTGCTGTACTCATGCTTATGGTTAGTTGCTTACTTATTTTAGCTTATCTAGATGTGCATAGACTGGTCAGGAGTCCTACTCCTCTTCAGCCCTGGTCATTATTTTCTTGTTGGTGTTGCGTTGTTTTGTGTAATTGTATAGTTTACAATCATGAGATGTGGTCATTTTTTGGTGTAAAAAAAATATTTAGATTTATTAGAATATTGGTGCTAATCGGTTTAAGTGTGTGTTGTTTAGTTGGGTGTGGCGTGCTGTGTGCGGTTAATCCGATTCGTTTGCCGGTATCACGCTAGGCCGTTGTAACGGTACTTTTGCATAATAATATAAAATTCAAAAAGGCCGCTCAAAACAGTGTTTAAATTTTAATAAATTCAAGGTAAAGTAAAATAGAACTAAAGCAGTTCTGATAAGAACAATAGAGAACAACCTTGACATTGCCAATAAAATAGGTACACATAATTTTGTATTTCTAAAATTTTTTAATTAATCAAGCATTAATATATAATTAATATGTACGATTTTGTTTAAGAACAAAACAATAATGTCAAGTAAGTAAATATTTTTTGAACATATGTAAGACTATGCGAATTCTTGATATATCAGATTATTATGCCATGCGAACGCAAATTTAACTAAAATGTATTGTATTCATAAGTTTAATCTTTAAAAACCCAATCAACAATTGGTAAGTAAGACTGAAAGTAAGCCAAGCGTTTAATTGGTAATTTTTAACAATTTTTAGGGTTTTTTTTATATGAAGCAACATTCATTAAATAAAAGAATTTGTCTTCAGAACGAACTGGCAATAGTACTGCAACAAGTTCCATTAACGGTCCAACTTGGCCACATAAAAAAAAAAAACAGGGGTTGTTTAACATCTCAAGTCTTAAAAAATAAAAAGGATAAAAACAAGGAGTTGCCTATGTAAGGTTAGATATTTCATTTCATCACCATCATACATACACGATTTACATATTATAAAATTCGAATATACGGATGGATGCGGAGGGCAACTAGGGAGTCTTCTATCTCCTCGGGGAGGTCGTCAAGGAGTTGTGTTAGAATCGCGGGGGATGTTTGATTTTTAATTTTGTTTTTTCCGTGGGAATTGAGGAAATCTGTAGTTATAGGGAGTGGTAAGTATCTCTTTGGTTGGGATTGTGTCACCGAAAATTCTGTGCAAAGTTTCTTTATGTCTGTATTCTTTGTGTGATGGGTGGTATGTTTGCGTGATGTATTGTGGGGGCGTTAGGATACCTCCAAGGTAATCTGTGTATGCGTTTGAGTATTCGGCGTTCACAGGAAGCGATAGAGGAGAGGTGATTGTGGTTTATGTTTGTGTATATGGGTGCTCGGAAATCCATAACAGCACGCCTGTATGTTTTGCAGGTTTGTTGTAGTGTTTTGTGGTGGAAACCTCTGAGTCTACTCCTGTTTAGTGTTCTTTGTACATCGGGGACCCAATTGAGGGTTCCAGTGAAGAGAGTTCTTAATTAGGTAACTTGTTGTTGGAGTCGGAGTGTTTCTTGATTCAGGGTGATGCAAGCATTGTTATTGGCTAGTTTTGGGAATTTATCTTCAGTGTAGTTAGGATATCGGAAGAGGATTTTTGCGGAGACTCTCCACCGATTCGCCCACTTGGAAAAGTTCCGGAGGCTTTCTGACATGAAGCGAAAAGCCGCTCCGCTGTTCCGATTAACCTCCCAGAAGGCGGTGTCATCCGCAAACTGCGCAACGGCTACTCCGGGTTGTGTGACTTCGTGGATGTCGGATGCGTAGATGGTGTAAACGATCGGGGCTAAGGCAGTTACGAGAGTAGAAGTTTGGAGAAGGAGTCGGGTATGTTGAGGTTGCGGATCTTGTGTAGGAGACCGGAGTATCAGACCCTGTCAAATGATTGCTTAATGTCTAGAAACACAGCCAGATTGCATTGCTTGTGATTGATGCTCTGGTGGTTTCCGTGAGCAGCTTCAACAAAGGATCGTGAACCGTTCGGTGAGGACGAAAGCCGAATTGGCTGTTGGGAAGTAGTTCGTTGAATTCGAGGTAGTGCCTGAGTCGACTGGCTATAATCTGCTCGAAGCATTATCCGCGGCAACTTTGGAGGAAAATGGGTCTATAGGAGGAAGCTGTGGTTAGGTCCTAGTGGGGTTTGAGTATCATGACGTTGACGGCCGACTTCCAGTCCGACAGGAAGGGCGGGATTAAGCATTTGTTGTAATTGTCGGAAAGTAATGGGAAGGTTAGGCCGAGTAGGTGCCGGAGGGTTTTACGATTTGGGCCGTCACGGCCTGAGGCCAAATTTCTTCCTTTTTTTATAGTACGCGTTGACCTGGGCGGTAGTGATGCAGGCACAGAAGGGATTCTCGTTATCGAATTGGATTTCGGGAAGGTTAAGAGTACGGAATTCTGCAAGGCGACTCTCATATGCCTGAAACTGGTTGTCAAATTGGGGATCTTCTAGAGATCGGAAAATGGATTGGAAATGGAGACCAAAGAAGTCGACCTTTCCTTGGTCGGAGGAGATTAGGTTACCCTGTGGGTCAGTTAGGTGGGACTTAAGGTTTACTTTCCTTCTGGTCAGTCTATCGAACTATTGCCAAAAGAGTTTCCCATTTCTATAGTCTAGCTGGGAGTTTGCTTTAGTCCAAGAGTCTTCGGTGTGTTTGATTGCTTCTCGCCTGACTAAAACTAAGACTGTATTCGGTTTTGAGAGTCGGACAGGAATTGACGATAAATTCGGCTTTTCTCATCATCAAAATCCAGTTCACGATGTTTTTAATGTTGATATGTTGATATCGACCGCTTCCGTAATTACGAAAGTTAGGTCTCTGATGGCTCTCTCGAGATCTTGGGCCGTTAGAAAATTGGGTGTTGGAAGGTTGCG
This sequence comes from Vesta saturnalis, assembly GCA_036346205.1. NCBI lineage: Eukaryota > Metazoa > Arthropoda > Insecta > Coleoptera > Lampyridae > Vesta > Vesta saturnalis. Next base: position 89,708 of record JARFJB010000735.1, read on the forward strand.
GGAGATGTCTTCGGAGAACACATTACAATCTGCGTTCGAAAAATTTTTAATGACTTTATATTCAGGAGTGCTTGGGGAACTGGACAAAGTGAAGTTTTGACCAGTAGTGGTAGATGATCTGAAGTGATCGTGGTGCCTAAAAATCACTCACGATCGAAATAATGTGCTATTTTGAAGCAATGATGTGGTCTATTATTGAGCACCTAGATGTTCGAAATATGTTGGCTGTGTGTTAACGACTCGCAAAAGCTAGAACTGTAACAAAGCTAATGATAGCTTGATACCGTTGGCATTACTTCTGGAGTCACCGAACTGGGTGTGGCGGACAGTGAAGTCATTAGGGAAGCTGGAGACGTAAATTAAAATCCGGGCGGGCTATAGTAGGAGAAGAAGACGATCGGGGTGGGAAAGTGTACCTTCACAGCAATGCATTCGAGATGCTGCAGGTTCGCAGGAAATTGAAAAGGAGTGGATGGGAAGCAATTTTTAATTACGAGGGTGGTGGCTGTTATTTAGGAAGGTGTAGTATGTGTTAAATTTGGGTGTGAATCTGTTTGTGAGCTTTGTTTCCGTGATGGAAAGAATGTGTATGTTGTGTTCCTGTAAGAGATTTTTAAGTAGGGAGCGTTTCCTGCTAGGATATCCATTTTGGAGGGCATTTAGGGGTTGGGTACTCGGATTACGGAGACCGCCGTCCGCGTGCCGTATACGCAGGCGAAGGTGCTCTGTTGGGAATAGAATCGGGATAGCGAATCTAGGACACGAATGACCCTTTTTTGCCAGTAGGGAAACATGCTGAGAAGGGTGTGGGTGAGGACATGTAGGAACCGTTTAATGGAGAGAGGCTCGGTGTCAGGAATGGGTTCCCCTCGCTTTACCGCGCAGTTATTACACTTCGGGTTAGCGGAGGATTTGCAGGAAGAGAATCTGTGACCTTCACCACAGTTGGTGCAACGGATGGGGGGGTAGGACACTCATCAGCGCTATGCCCTACCTGTGTACAGGTAGAACAATACTTGGAGGGAGGTTGCGGGATAAGAGAGGGTTCGCAGCGGTAGTGTCGTCGCCCGAACATGACGCCACTGCGTACTGGGAGGAACTCGAGGGTAGTTTTGGAAGGGGTGATCACGCGGACTAGGGATGTGGGTGTGTTCGTGGCCTTAGAAGTGATGCTAACGACCTTGCTCATGTGTGGAGTATCGATTGCACCCCGGATCTATACGGCTAGGTTATCCTTATCTACGTGACGAATCACTCAGAAAAAGGAGGGAGGTCTAGGATTGGAGTTGGAGGAGCGGAGATCGGATAGTTTAGATAGTGTTACAAGTCCAAAGCGCACTCGACGTCGTGCAGGGTTACCGGAGTAAGCAGGTTGGCAAGTCAGCTACAGTAAAAATGGGCAGGGTCGATATAAGCAGTAAAACGATTGAAAGGTAGTTTCAAACGCCTTACACTTACTATAAATCTACAACTCACAAAGCTCACTCCGGGAAAAATTGTCTCTACGCGCCACTACAATCTTAAATTTTGCTACAATAGGCAGGATGTTAAATTAATATTATCTGACTCTGGAATACAGGATTGCAGCCTACTCTTTAAAACCATTCACCACTCAGTCAATCACTCTTCAAAATAAATTAACCCACACCCCGTACATATAAAAATTCCAAGTCACAAAACGTTAATTTGAATACTTTTTAAGTATTCCTCGTATACCTATAAATTTATATTTCTAACTATTATAAAACTGTGAATTAAATAAGCAATACCCAATTTAGAAAAAAATCTAAATAAGATAAAAAAAATTAGGTTTAATACTATTTATCTCAACAAAACTGCTGAAACATTTAAAAATAGAACAGTCAGTGCTTTCATCATAAATAATATCTTTATATAGACATGATATTTACAATGATAAATATCATGGTAATATAGAAATAAGTTCAGAATAAAAAGTACATTAAACATAGTGTTATTGCGAAGGAATTGATTAAACATACAAGTAAACCGCAAGTTGCATAAGTTCAACTTAACATAAAACTAAGTACATATGTAATTATACGGCATATCGTTAGCTATTTAATTCAAGTTTCACATGTATTACATTTTAATCATGGCTGTACAATTATTCATAATTCGTAATTTCTGATCATCTTCGGAAGTGTTAGAATATGTATTTGCTTCAATAAAATTTATGTTATCCATTTGAATAAGGAAATCCTATTCTGATAGCATAAGCTGCTTCTGTTCTGAAAGTAAAAGAGATAACTTGTATCAGTTAATATAGGTGAATTAAAGTGTATGTTAAATTGTGAAATAAAAGACGAAATTAGAAGCGATTCGTAGCACTTACAAGTGCAAAATGTGAAATTAAACAATTATTATGAAAGTAACTTATATGTTAGTGCGAAGAGAAAGTGTTGCAACTTAAAATAACATTGTAAATGCAAATTAAGTCCAAGTGTTGAGAAAACAGGTTATCTCAAGTACGAACATAGAGGTTGAGATGTTAATTTTCAAAATTAAATATAATTATGTAAGAGACTGATGTATTTATGTTTTTTGGGTCATAGAATCCATTTCTGTTTATATTTTTCCTGTAGAAAGTAAGATAGGTTAGATATAAGAAAATTTGTTTATGTAAAATTGCATAATTATTGAAATTTAAATGAATTAAGTATTCTAAAAGTAAATAGGGCATATGAGGTATCGGTGGAAATGAAACTTTGTGTAGATTTCAAAAATAATCATGTCTTTAAGATGTGTCGTCATATAAAAACGTTTTGTGTAAAAGTAATAATTTGCAAATTTCAGAAATATGATTATCCTATCGGAATTGAGATCTGTTATGTTTGTATAGAAAAATTGTTCCAATCAAATTGGTTGCTAGGCAAAGAAATCATATAATTTTATTAAATTTGTTAAAACAGTCTCTATCAATCCTTCAAGCTGAAAGAATGTCACTCGATGTGTACTTGGGTTCAGATTTAAGATTGATCGTGTGTTTCGTATAACCTAAAATAATTCAGATACCAAAACAATTGAAATTTTTGAAATACATAATAAGTAAGGTTAACGTGAATTATTTGTATAAATTTATATTTCCATTATAAAACTGTGAATTAAATAAGCAATACCTAATTTAGAAAAAAATCAAAATCAAATAAAAGAAATCGGGTTAATAATATTTATGTCAACAAAACTGCTTCAACATTTAAAAATAGAACGGTCAGTGCTTTCATCATAAATAACATCTTTATATTTTATTAATACTTTCTCGTTAAAAATCGTATTTAGACATTCATCAATAGGTTTAAATTTTAATACTTCAAATCTGTAATTTATACGTAATAAAAATATTCGGTCAGTAGTGTTCTGCATTTGACTGTAGAACAATTCAAAATAGTTAAAATAAATTTTAGTAATCGATCTGGCTCATTGCGCAATTTCAAATCGATCATTAAACTGAAAATACACAAAGATTCATTTCAATTATCAATAACTGTAACCCGTTAGGTAAATTGATAGGTTAATGCTACAAATTTTATCTCAGCTGACACAAATAAACAATAAAGTAAATTAAATACTAGATATATATTGACAAATTTGCAATTGTAAATATGTACCCACACGTGGTTTCAGAAGAACACCACAAAATCAATGCTTATAGGCTAAAAATTCCCTCAAATTCTAAATACTAAACACATTAAAATAGATAAAGTTCGATTGCCCCTTTTCGTTACAAAAAAAATAAATAATTAACTCAACAAGCAAAAATGAACCCAAAAGATAATCGTACCTGTATATGTTAAACAAAATCTAAAACTAATTCTTTCACATTACTTTAATTAATCCTTTATCCACAGGTATAGTGAAGTCCACATGGTCTGCTTTCAGTAATGCTTTTTAAATTGGCAAATACAATTTGCACAAACACAGTAGACAGCCGTATCCGTTACTGCATTCGGCTGTAACACTCGCGAGGGCAATAGTGTCTGTCGCTCACTCGCTCCTTGATTTAAGATAACATCACATTATGTTTTAATGTTTGCCCTTCAATGTAAACGTTTGACACAATAAGGAATGTTTACTTCCATATAAATATTATTAAAATTATTAGTTGTTTTTATACAATCGACTTATATTGCTAACGATGGTACACTTGCACTTCCTTCAATGTCAATGTTGATCACCGACATGAATTTTACAAACTTTTAGTTCGATTACTTAAAGGGATACTTTAGACTTTTTTTATATTATTATCGTTACACGCTCTGCTACTGAACACTATCAACAAAATATTTGCTGTGTTATTTTCAAATCTGCTTTCGCACTTTTTAAATTTCTTGAAGAAAATCTCACTTATTTTCTTCAACTCACAATAAACTATTTATTTACTCGTATGAATGTCTATATATGATTTATCCTCTTTTGGGGTTATTGCAGCCGCTTATATATGCGCTGCTACTGAACTACAATTTCAAAAATAAAATTCAAAACTGACCATTCAATATGGCCCCTCCAAAATAACGCGCGCTCGATCTTTACTTAACTTTCACCCATCCATTCTGACTCACTATCCCTTCAATTGGGCTCTCTTATATACCTTATGCCCGCCATATTACCAAAACGTCACAACATATTCGCGCTAACATCAAAATTGACCTATCACAAACGAGACCTCATGCGTTTCCTTGCCGCGCGAATTTCTGCAAGTGGAACAAGACTTAAACGATGCGAAGTAAACGTAACGTAGCCAACTTGAATTTACTTTTAAATTCGCTCAAAATTCTCCGAAAAAATCATTAATTGGGATTACATTCACATTGTATATTATTCAGATCATATCTCAACTTTCTGTGCAAATTTTGCATGTGAGCGATCCCTATTTCAGCACAATTTAGGCAACTACCTCACATTCTAACAACTTCATTCTTGAACATGCATTCAATTTTCCTATTGCACAATATTAAATAATTTCAACCAACAAAAATATGCATCCATATTCCGTACTACACGTTAATACAATATCACTGTATCATAAACTCACTCACTCATGCGTCTACAATCATTTCTTTAATACAAAGTATTTTATATAAAGTAGCAAAACCAGCGGTCTCTTACCAGTGCCGTCCCAGTAAAAATTTTCCCAAAACATTATTTCTCAACCAAATTTAATGCTTTCGACATGAAAATCTTTCTAAAACATTGAAATATTCTTGCACATGGTAACTAATGCTACATTAAATTCCAGTGGCGTATCATTTACATTCTGCATACACAAAAAATTTTTTTCGTGCAAACTCATTTCATCTATATTCAAAAGACCTTACATACGTTATCAAAATACTGCATAGACACAATGCGTCAAAATAACCTTACAATAGGTTCACGGTGGGACCGCCGAAGTGGTGTCGCAGCGCCAGCTGTGTACCATCCGGCAAGGGAGAGGAGGTCTCTAGGAGACAGTTGTGATTATGGTTATATGTTAAGTTCAACCATGGAAGGTTAAGGGATTTTAGAGAGAGGGTAGGATCAGGGTTGGGCGGGTGTAGGTAGCAGGGCGGGTTTGTGTGTGTGTGTGTGTATGTGTGATGGTTTAGTGGGTTTGTGTATAGGTTTTGTGGTAGCGGTGGAACGTGTAGGGAATGTAGGAATGTAGGAGTGTGTGGATGATGTGGAGATGGATGAGACGTTTGAGTGGGAACGGGCGCGTTTTCTTGAGGATGGTGGTGGCGAGGCGAGGGTCTGTGTGTGCGTGTATGTGTGTGTGTTGGTGTAGGTGGGTCTCCGCCGGTGTACAGCCTCGCACCCCGAGGAAAAAAGGCTTGTAAATCAGAGACCCAATAGAAAAGGAGGAATACAAACTAAACTAATAAAATAATAATAATAATTCTTTATTAACTCTTACTGCTGACCGACGTCGATACTAGTGTTGGCGTAGTCCTGGATTCTTCTTTATACTTCTGTTCTTAGTGTTATTGCTGCTGTATGTCCTGCGGCTCCTGCTTGCTGCTAGGCTGTGGCTCTCCTTCTGACGACCGCTTCTTCGTATTATCTGTATGCAAGCAGTGACAGATCTAACTCCGAAGCGGGGAAGATCACGGTACGCCTATGTTCGACCGAAGTTCAAACTGCCCTACTTTTTATGTAAAAAAAAAAGAAAATTAGTCTATTAAGTAGGTTCCTGTTCCGCCATCTTGAAAGATATCGGAATCAAATTTTGTTTGTTTTCCCATGTATCTTGTAAAATTTTGTTGCTTTTTTGAATTTGTCACAATAGGGCCTATAAAATAAATTAAGACACTGTGATAATTCACAGAAAAATAAAAATGAAATAATGCTAATTGCAATAAACGGAGAAGCAATAGGTTTTGTGACACAATACAGTATTTTGGACTATAAAAGAACAGCGCCTAATAAACATTTACTCGTAGAACTGCATAACTATAAACTTTAAAATGGAACTAAAGAACACAATGAATCATAGTAGCTTGGTTTTCACTTGTCTCTTCCTATTTCTTAACAAATTAACAAATGAAAGCCACTTGTAAATAATTCGTGAAGAATTGTCAGATATTTATGTGCATAGCAGCTTCGTTAATAACTGGTTATTTACTTAGTGTGCAATGAATTTCTCAAAAGAATACCTGACTAATATGATCTATACTTTTGGATAATCTGAAAGGAACTGTTTGTTGGCATCCAGGATTCATGAACAAAAGTACCCTTTAGCTAGACCTCCAAAGACCTGAATCGTTTCAACTTCTTCGGGAACGATTTTAAGACACAGGAAACGTCAAATATAAAAAAAGAGATGTAGAAAAACGTACTGTTACCAATGAAGAAAACGTGTTAACAATTTTATTAGGTTTAGAAGAAAATCCTCACGTACGTATTTGTCAGATTGCGGTAAAAATATATCTGACAATACAAAGAGTTATACGCAAACGTAAATATCAACGATACCATTTGTGCTTGCATCAAACCTTACGACCGCAAAGTTCGGCAGATCGTATCGCATTTTGGAATATTATTATGGAATAATAAAATTTTTAATGATTATACTCTTTTGCTGTTATTCTTTAATTCCATTTTAAGGTTTATAGTTATGCTGTTCTACGAGTCCAAAATTATTAGGATAGTCCAAAATGTTGTAATTGTGTCACAATACTTATTAGCTTCATGGTTTTATTGCAATTAGCACCTTTATTTGGAATAGGTAGTACTAATTTGTTTATACTACTGTGACAAGCTCAAAAAGTACTATTCAAACTTAAGAAAATTACATTTTATTACTAAAATAAAAACGCCTAGACATTGGTAGTACAGAAGTGAGTACTACTGAAAGCTGTAGAAAAATTGTAATTTGAATAAACAAGGGACATTTAAAAATGAAATCCAATAACATTTGACTGATTTTCTAGATGGCGGCCTACTTAATTGACTAATTTTTTTACATAAAAATGTCAAGAACTTCGGAACCGTTGGTCGTAGGCCCAAAGTACCTTATATTATTTTGCCCGGCATTTAACAGAGAATTCAAATATATAAAAATATATAGGATGTTTCATTAAAAAAACACAAGCTTAGTGTACTGCTCGAAAATGGCCAGTCCTGTATATACAAAAATATTTTTACAAGATGGTCCTCATTGTTGACTACAATAATCTGTCTAAGATTTTTTTTTAAATTAACAATGTTGGTGTAAACTTCCCCCAAATCGTTGGGACACCCTGTATATATATATATATATATATATATATATATATATATATTATATGATAATTAAATTTTAATAATTAAGATCTGAAGTAAATTCTTGATGTCAAATCAAATGTGAACCGAACGGAACCATAACAACTAAACAACAGCCATTTGTGACATGTAAATAATAAATATTACTAGTAAACAAGTTTCAATTTTTCGTAGTTAATTCGCTTTAGCGGTTACTCAAACCGTAAATGTCACTTCCAAAAATAACCTTTTCAAATTTATTGATATATCATATTTCTAGAAAAATTATTTTGCTATAATTCTTATTTTCACATAGTATTTTTGAATTTTTGAAGTTGTTATAATTAGCCCTATGTTTATAATGTGTGCTTTAAGAGGCATTCCATTGCATGCCGTTTTAAGGGAACGTCGATGTCGCTGTATATGTTCCCTCAATTTTTGCTGTGTGTACTGATTGTTACATTTATTGCACGAATTACATTCTAGATTGTTCAAAATTTGTGATTTATAAATAATAGATAATTTATATTTCAAAAATGCGTACATAGATTTATTAAAATTACAGTTTTTGAAAGTTATGTTAACTCCATTCGGTTTTGAAACATAGGATTCCAAATTAGACTACAATATTCTAATCGAATGCGCACTAAAGAAAAAATAATGATTTTGATGCATTAATGTTCACAAATATCTGAAAATACGTATACTAAATTACAGTATTAAAGTAGTAGAACGTGATAGCACAGTAATATTACAACTAAAACTGAAACTACCAAGGTATACTCCCATGTGTGTCACGAAATGAGTCCTTTTTAATTTAAGTTGGCGCTGTAAAGTTAGTATTCAGTTATATTGGTTATAAACGAAAAAATAAAAAACACCAGAAAAGTAATTTATTGCAAACTATTGTATCTGGTGAGTCATTACGAAGGCGGCCAAGACTGGACCCTTGAGGAACACCTGAAGTAAGATTAATCCAAAATGAATTAGAATTATTGGAAGAGTAAGTGAGATGACAATGAACAGACCCATGATTGACTATACCCAAACCCATCCAGTTTAGCTATTATAAGGTAGTGGAAAATACGGTAAAAGGCTTTAGCAATGTCGGAGTAAACGACGCTCACTTGGCCAGGGTTATCAAATACGGTGCCGGTAAAATGGGTGAAATTCACTAAATTGGTCACTGAACTTTATGCTACTAATATAAACAAGACAGATAATTATATTTACTGCATTAGTAGATATGCGAAGACCTGTGTTCATAAAACAGAATAACGCTGTAATCATATAAAGGTTTTGATAGCAGGCCAGATCTGGTAAAGTAAGGTGTAGGGAGAAAAAAATTTGACATTCCAAAAGCATTATAGCCTCACTAACTTTTACTTTTTACTAACAAATACGAATAAATAATCTTTTTTTTTTAATTTACATAACATGCAATAGTAGGCTTGCAGATATTTGTTAGGAAATTAGTACAACAGATTTTTCTTGAGTTTTTACGTATTTGTAAATAATGGTTCATCATTCAAGTTTAAAGACATTCGTGACCGAGGTCTATTGCTTAAATTGAGACTGAAACGTTTAAAGTTTGTAAATGTGTACAAGAAGAATACAATAAAATCTCAAAGGCTTAGTATTTCATGTGGATAATTGTGAAAGTTTCCGCTTTCAATAATTATTGAGATAATTTAGTTATTTGTTTAAATCAATGAGGTGGCGTAAAATTAACCAGGCGTTAATCATTTAATATAAAATAACGACGCTTGCTTCCACTAAATATTTTCTAAGCAAATATCAAAAAAGAGCGTAATTTTAATACATGAAAAATAACTGTGCACAATAAAACGATGCTCACACACCACTTAGAACATCTAAAGGTACTAAGCCCCAAATAATTTAATTTACTCACATGAATGCATTTGGAGAGAGATTGATACTCACTCAAAACATACCTATCAGTTACTAAATATGAAGTTCTTTGAAATTTCAAGTTCGATTATCAAAATAAATAATTGTTTAAAGTGGTAGATAAATACACCATTCAAAGTTTGAATTTGAAAAATTTAAAAGTACTTTATACGTAAATATTATTGATCATTGTAAATTGAAATTTTTACATGAAGATCCCCAGATAACAGATTCTAAATGGTGTTTTACATGAAATTATAAAATTTAAAGGATGTCTACAACGTCACCTTTGCTTCCAATCGAAATAGATTGTAAATTAGAAGGCAAATGGACGGATTTATGTACCGGGTGAGTCGTGTAGGTGAGTAGGTATATAATTGAAACCAACAGAGATATCGACTTGAAATTTTCAGGATATAGGCGAAATTGTATGCTAAAATTTCAGCAATATTTGGAAAGCGTCCTCTAGCTTTTCGTTCGTTAATCAAACTTAACTTTTTAATACATCAACGAATAGCGCAAGAAAAGACCTTTCCAACGAAATAATACTTTTTAAGGTTCGATGACTGGTTCCGAAGATAATTAAGTGTTTGTCTGACTGACAACTTTCGCAGCTCCTCCTACGGAAAACCTGTGAAGTTAGAGAAAAACTTCTTATACAAAAAATGGGTAAAATTGTCCAAAAAATACAACTAAAATATTTCCAATATACCTTTTCCTTAAGTTTCTGTTACTTATTAGACATTTTTTAATTTACTACAGCAGTTACGCCACCTAGCGGTCTATTTACAAACTTTAAAATTATTTCCAACATTTTCTCTTGGCCACATTTACTGACGTAACATAAGCGGTTTCTCTTAATGACTCACCCGGTACATTTTGAAAATAAAATTTCTTTAATATACTTTTTCTTAAGTCAAAATAAGAAAACCCCCCCAAACGACATTTACTTTAAAGGAAATTTCTTTTAGCACAACCGCAGGAGAAAGTTAAAATTGTTTTGTGATTTTATACTGCTGAATGGAAGTGAATACAAGTGTACCATTATGATGTAATAATAAGTCCATTATTTAATTTTTTTCTTATAGATCCCGTGACATGGTCTCCTTATTTATAATGCAAGTAGAGTTAACCCTACTGAAAATATTAGGGTGTTTTCCAAGCCGTAATGAGGCATTGGCCCAGTAAGATATAAAAATTAATTAGAATATTTGTATCGCTTCGGTCCGGTAATAACTTCCCAATCCCCAAAATCGACCAGAAATCCATTGTTTGAGGCCCCGACTAACACATCATTATTTAAGTTTGACATCACTGTTTTTTCATACATGGGTACATCCTGACAGTTGTCATACCCCGTTTGATACGTTGATTTTCAGCAGTGGCGTATTTAAAAGAAGGGTCTATGCTGGATGGATACTACATGGAAATGCAAACATTTCGGTCTTATAAAAAACCTTACAATAACTTTTTTCTCCAACCACCTAAATAAGACGCTGAGAGTAGTTCCTAACAAATGTAGCTGATTTCGGAATTCCTCGGTGTGTCCATGGCAGCTGTACAAAAAGTAATTCGACCTTGACCAAACATCAAAATCGTGTCATTATTTCAATAAATACAACTTCAAAATATTCGCCTATTCATCACTAAAGTTTTCAGTCACAAGCAAGTATTGATACACATATAATTTTATTTGTTATTTGTGATTTAAGCAAGAGCTAGGTTATTTAAATGTTTTTAGTGATTATCTTCTATGAACAGAGTTTTAATTGACATTTTCTATCGCCAGTGGAGCCATCTATCTTCTCGTTATTTCACTAACATCTGTCACATTTCAATCAAATTTATAGAGGTAAAATCTATTGAATATTAATTAATAACTACAAAATAAGTTTTTTATTTCATTAAAAAGTAAAAAATACTCATTTTGTATCAAGTAGAAATATCTGATGCTGATATCGATATAAATGAGTTCCAAAACAAGTAGTGATCTGCAAATAAATGATAGATGTAAAAGTAAGTGACGAGAAAAAATTTTATGTTTTAGTGACTGCGCTTCGCGTCGCCCAGCAATCGTTTCCTCGTCCCCAAAAATTAACATTTTTTTATACTAATGAAACAAATAACTTGAACACCACATCGAATTTTAACTAACTATGTCTCCAATTTGGTATTGTAAAATTAATTATATATTACGTTTGTGTTTTTTTCTTATAAATATATATATATATATATATATATATATATATATATATATATATATATATATATATATATATGTTGAAGGGTCTGATAACGGCTTAATATCTCACTAACCGTACGATTTATTGAAAAACCTGTAAAGTAAAAGTTGCATTGTTTTTAAAATTCTATCCAATCGGTATAATGGGTATCGGACAGGGTCTCACAAATAGTACGATTTATGGAAAAACACATTTCACGTAGAACATCCTATGCCTATTTTCAACGGTTTCCAAGATATAAACCGTTTTTATGTGTTCAATTCTTCTACGAATTAATTTAAATTTCTATGCTCAAAGTGTTTTCCATTTACCTATTGTGAGTAATGCATTCTTTGAACAACATTTTATAATGAGTTCCCAAGCATTATTGCAGGCATATTTTAGGTTTCTTACCTTATTTTTCCTTAAAGATATTCTGGGGTGTATTAGATACACGAAAAATCAAGTCAGGTCATATCTGGAAACCTAACTGGCCACTGAATTGATCCTCCACGTTCTATCCAACTTATAGAGAATATGTACTCTAAAAACGCTTGTACTTGCATTCCAAAATGTGGTGGTGCCCCATCTTATGGAAACCAGATGGAATTGTCAGATAAGAACTAGTTATTCGCGTTTGGAAGAAAAGTATTTAAAGCAAAAATTATGTGCTGTTGTAAAAGTTGTAGGTATTGTTGGGCTGTTAAATTTCCTACAACCAAATAATGGCCATTAATCTGGTGCCCAATAATACCACACCATATGTTAGTTTCCTGAGGTCTTTATGTAAGCATTTACTACTCCAATGTAGATTAATATCGGACCGGTACCTACAAGTATGTCTATTCACTTGTCCATTTAACTAGAAAGTTGCTTCATCGGAAAATAATATTCTATTATTAAAATTGTACTCTAGACCATTATTGCTTCAAAAAATCCGACTCTTCGTTCGAAATCACATTCACTTAATTCTTAAAGGAGGTGTACTTTGCACTGATGAAAATGTTCTTTTTTGTTACTTTTCTAATTGAATATCTGCTCATATCGTGGTTGAGCGATTACTGCTTCATAGAAGTTTTAGGTTTTTCAAGGATTTCTAACAGAAGAGTGAGGGAATCATCCGTAACGGTTACTGTTCTGACAGTTCTGCGTATACACTTTACACTTCCTGTTTCGTTGAATCTGTCAGTGTTCGCATTACCAACGATTTATTTATAGGCTCTTGGTGAGGGTGAACATGGTTAAATATTTGAACAACCTTGGCAAAACTTCTTCTTCTGCCTCCATAACGCACCATCAATAGAATTTCAACACGATCAGCTTCACTTAAATATCACACCATTTTCGAAACAAAAAATCATACAAAAACGAGATGTGTTTAACAGACAATTAAATAAACGTTGTAACCAAGGTAACTATTTAATGGCATTTTGGTTCAACGAATCCATTTGGGATTTCGAGCAGAGAATCGAATTTTGCGAAGCAATAATGGATAAACTTCGTTCACACTGACATTTTAGAATATTATTTTTAGTTAATATGTTGTACTGTTACTGATGTTTATACAAACTCATTCAAGTTAAATAGCAGAGAAATTTAAATTAAGGGTCATCAAAGTCAGTTACTCTAACTTTACTTGACGTTAAAGTTATAAATGGATTTTTATATTCTAATAATAGTAACACAAAATTTAATAAAACATCCCAATGCTTAAAGCTTTTGTCAAAAACATAAACAGAACCACACATTTCATGGCCACTGTAAAGGTTTTGTAATCCCGAAATTTATAAACAAAACAAGTAAAATCAAAATCTCATAAATAATTTTGGTTACTGAATTGACGAAATCGTTAAATAACTTTTACCACTGTTAATTGGATGGAAATCACAGAAATCATAAACAATTTCCAAAATAATACATCTAAACTCTATTAACACACCTATATTAAAGTAAATATTTGGAAGAATTGGTTTAAATACAAAGTTTATACATGAATTAGCACGTAAAATCGTTAATAAAAATTTCTAATTTTATTTTTTATTTTATTAACAATGACAAATTCAAATATATAAATAATCGGAGAAACTTGTTGTTGATATCCTAACATGCATATATGAGTAACTAATCAATTTCTAATTCGAGACCAATGATCTGAACACTCTTATCTCCAATAAAAAAACTTTCAACTTAAAAGCTAACAAATACAGTATCAACAATACGACATAGACAACCGGTATATAATGTATGCTTTGCGCTACTGCTACTACGCACGATAGCGTAAACTATAATTAATTGTTAACATGATAATATCAAAGATGGAAGGTAAAAGCTAAAACATCACTAGGTGTTTTATGTGAAAGTTCAGTAATTATTACTCTAAATTTGGGTTAAAATATATGTACTAAATATTAACTAATACCAGTAGTTATTTACGAGAAGTCCCAGTTAAGAGCACATCGTAGCAAAACCAAAAGCGGACGTAAGGTACACTAACGGATATTCAACGACTATGTGAAGTAAATGAGGAGAATGACAGACAAGAAGAAAAAGCAGCTGGAAATAAGTTAAGATATATGGTGGCAATTTATTTCTATAATATTGCTTTGCCTCTATAGACCACAGACGAGGTATATGTGATAGTTTATCGCGAACTAGTTAAAATTACTTCTTTTAATTTAAATATGGCATTTTAAGCCTAAAAGAAAGATTCTATTTGTAACAACATTGAAGAAAAAAAAGCTAACTTACCATGTGTGTGCAAGTAAATTTTTTTTACGTCCACAATAATAGTGACTATATTACTTCCCCGAATGCAGAAATATTTTTTTGAAAAATTCCCATCTATAAATGGTGATTTACACCGAGAAGACAACAACCACTAAAGCACGTTTAGTAATATGTAATTATGCAATGGTATCACATCTAGTGGTGGTTTAGCAAACTAACAGATATCTATAAAATGTATGAATTTAAAGCTAACCAGAACCCACTTGTAGATGGCACTACTAGGTTTATTTTTAAGAACTTTTATAAAATAAGAAATGTAAATACGATAAACACATAATTCAATCCCTTATGAATTAAAACGTACATGGTAACGGCAGTAAATACAGAAAATTCAGATCATTAAGGTAGAGAAATGAGTAACGAGTAATACTTAAATAACAATCCTAAATATCAAGTCACAGATACCTATTTAGTCTTGTTCTTTTCCAAACAGTAATAAGAGAAAATTAAAAAATCGATCCGAAAAGATACGATATCGGTTTTTTGTACGTTGCAATATCTAACCACCACTATTATAATCTTCCATGCCAACATAAAACTGGACATTTCTCGCGAGAAAAATCTTCTTCAACCAATACGTGTGTCAAATAAAAGCCAATTACCTAGAATCGAGATAAAAATATACTTTTTTCGATAACATTCCATATCGCCATAACTCTTACATTAACAATTTTACGTATAAAAGAATTAGTAGACTACTAAGTACGTAGAATTATTTCACTGCGTTACAATATTCCCGTTATCAGGTACGACAATCTTGCATGACAGCAACTCGAACCAAAAACAAATCCAAGTCGTAACCATGTAATATAACTATTTTCTGCAAAAAAAAACCTTTTACAGCAACGATAAAATTTAATTCTCAAATTTCCTTTTACGAATCACTACAATGAATATTAATAATAATCAGGTCGTGAGGGAGGTAGAGATATATCCGTAGGTGTAATCAGATTAAGTATTTCTTTGTTGGACACCACACAATTTATAGATTTAATAATTAAAATACAACAAAAATTGAGAAAGTTGTACCTTAATAGCATAATAAGTAATCTGAATGAACACTAAACAACTGTATTTATATGTATATTTAAGTAAAACAAAATGTCAGCATGAAATAACTAAAACGATATTTCTCGTAAAACTTTACGATCTTAAAATTACTAAATTAAACACAACTATACAAGCTTATAATTTATGTTTACTTAAAATTAAAAATGCAATATGATCAACACTGTATTTAATAATAAAATGTGACCTACGTCCACAAATATTGCAGTACGATAGGTTATGAACTCAAATGTGAAAACGCTGTTCCTTTGTAGCCGTATCAAAATAACAGTATACTGATTTGTTATTTCCAAAAGAGGATACTTATTAGTTACATGTACTCAAAATAAATATATTACTTCATCTTAAAATGCACTGTAGTAGGCGAATTTCATTTCCATTCATAAGATAAACATACGATAAAGTAATTTCCATTTGTCAATAGCGTACCAATAAACGAACGGTACAGGTAATTTTCATGTCTTCCACATACAAATAATGGAAAAAACAACAAAAATTGATGTGTCTATTATAGACCTTAAGATATGTTTGTAACGTATTTCTTATCGTATATTAATAGTCCTGAGGTAGCTACACTAAAAATTATATCCAAAGCAAAATCAACCTAATCCTGGTTATTTCTGAAAACTTATAATTAGTGTATTAATTTACATCAGCCTCTATGAACCAAGTAAAAATCAGGCAATGTAAATAAAAAAGCAAAAACCACAGCTACATTACTGTGTAAATTAGGAAGACAGCAAATGAAATTTATACAGGGTGGCCAAACGAGGAGAGGGTGGAATATTGCACAAAGACAATATAGCTTAGAGAAATGATTTTTGGACCACGGATAAATATCAAAATATTTTTGATCATGTAGGGTGTTTCATGTTGTTGGGGCAAACTGTACTTATATTTTTATAATGAAACATTCTGTATATTATTACATTTTTAGAAAGCCAATAAAATACGCTTTCATTTGATATCAAATTGTATGGGTCTATCTCCTTTGGCTTTAGAGATATTCAATTGTTTTTTGAAAAATTTATCTCATTTGCGGTTGCCGCCACTGATTTGTTAGGCGACTTTTGTTTATTTAAAAATGATTAAAATATTTTGGTGGCCCTGTAGTATTTTGAAATATCTTAATTTTCAGATTTTTTTAATAATGTACAGGGAGTGTCCCTGTTTGTAAAAACAACCTCTTTTTTAATTTTTTTAAAATATGTTCGTATCATTCGATGCTTTGTTATATATTCTTTCTTTTTCGTCAGGCATATCTTATACCTAAAATTAATACTTTTCAAAATATTTTCAGTTTATTTGTGAAATTGCGATTGTAATACAAAAAAAAACAGGTATTAAGTTGGTCATGGGATTGTAGTTTCTTACTGAAAAATTTGCAAGTAAAAACAAGAGTTAATGTAACAATTACAAATTGATTTTATGAATTATTTTAAATTTAACAGACTTTTTGAACAAAATTAATGCATAAAAGACTCTCGCTTCTAGGCAAATTTAATTCAGTCCTTAGTAAAATTTCTGAAGTACTCAATTTGATTATGTTCAGATCAACGATTTCATTTTTTACGTATTTTTGTAAATGTAAACGTATAAAGATGGTGATGGAATTGTAGTTTCATGCTAAAGAATTTTTTAGCTAAGTTGTATTAATTTATAAAAGAAATATTGACGTTCTTAAATATACATCACTTACAAAGTTTTGAGATACTCTACTGTAAAAATTCAAATCTTCGAAAGTATTTTTAATTTATTTTTTATCTATTGGCATTACCAAATTTGCCTTAATATTGTAAATCAACTATGCATTGTTTTCAGTAAATTAGGCTGTTGAAAATAACGGTAAATATGTATTATTTTTATATGCAATTAACAAGTACAAATTACAACAAAAAAAGAACAGTAACAGGAAAAACAAAGGAAATCAAAAATTAATTTCTCATTAAATGTTCTTCCTTCCACTTCAATACATTTATTAACACATCGCACAAAATTATTTTCACTAACTCTAATGTGGCCATGTGATATTGTAACAACCTTTTTTGTGGTTGTATTAAAAATACGTTAATCCTAAGATCATTAATTTATTTGGCGTAAAATTAGGAGTTTTAATTATTTACATGTAAAATTGAGAAAGGCAACTTAAATTGCATTTCATAGAACATATATTTTGGGTGTAATATTATATAAATAGTTATAGTTCCTTTCTTTTACAAAATTGGACTCCGATCATTGTATTTCGCGCAATGCGTGATTCCACTTCTTGAGGGGGCACTTACAGAAGCGTTTCGAAAGCCTCTATTATTACTTCACTTGCTGCTGAATGTTAAAGCGAAGACATTGTTCATAATGGTTTTACTTAATTTTTATATTTGAGTGCCATCAGAATTTTGGTGGTAAGTTATTTTCAATTCATTATATTTAAAGCTTAAGCATTTGCTCTTTCCAGGCACTCACGTACTTAAGTACACTCATTATAGTACTTATATTATTCCTTATGGACTCACTTAAGGCACTTATTTGCTCTTACTTACTCATACTTATATTTACTATTTTAAATGGCTCTTAAGTTACTTATTTACACAAGTTTTCTTCATTCAAATAATTTCATCTTAAAATGCAATTTTAATACAATAAAACATCAAGAATACAATAAGTTTAGTGGATCGAAAATCCTTCAAATACATAATTGATCGCGTTGTATAAGAATACGCAAGGAAGATGTAGAAACGCTTTCAGACTGGTTGACCGTTCCGCATCCATAATTAAACACTGGAAGCTGTCTATAAGAAAATTATTATACTGAGGTATTTATGTGGTAAATTTTTAATTTTTAAGCTTAGCTTTAAAACCTTTTCTTACCTCTCCTTAACCATCCATATATTGGGTAAATAAACTTAATTGCACATTGTTAATTTTTGATATTTATAGAAATTTTATTGTTCATTATTTAGGTTTTGTTATTCTTGACAAAGATAACATGACGCTCGAGAATACATTGAATTATAAATTTTTATAATTTTTACATTGTTTTTATTAATTAGAGAGGAAAATAATTAAGCAGGTGAGAAACTTAAGCCGCATTTCATGTAACAAGTCAAATAGTAGAACCCTCTATATTTAATCAACCGATTGTGGACGAGACGGCATATAATTAGTGGTGAAAGGTTAGTAATTCAATTTGTTAAATAATTTGTATTTAGAGATTACATTTGGCGTTTAATCAATGTACAAATTACATCACCATTATTATGTTATTATACTGGCCATTTAAATTTTCTTAAACCTACATCACCACTTTATTATTTTTTTATTATAATATTTTGAAAAGCATTTCTGATTCTTTCCATGATATTTTCTGGTGTGGTTGGAATTTTTTATACACATAATCTTTTGCGTAACCCCACAAAAAGAAATCAAGTGGGGTCAGATCAAGTGGCCTCGGTGACCAAAAAATGGATCCACCTCGACCTATCCACTGATTTTCCTTCTAGTGGTTTAAAAATGTTCGTACTTATTAATGGATGTGCACCATCATGCTGGAACCACATTTTTCCATAAATTGCTTCATTAATATTTTGAAGAACGCTAGATTAGGTAGCATATCTCTTAAAAAATTTAAATACACCTCTCCGGTTAGAGTATCTTGAAAAAAATAAGGACATATAACATGGGACCCAATAACTCCCCCTCACACATTTAGTGACCACCGATTTTGCTGGTCAGCATGCGTGATCCAATGAGGATTTTCAGTGCTATAATAATGCATGTCATGTCTGTTAGTTTTGAAGTCACTAAATAATATGGAATTGAGAAAATTAGGAACTTCTGCAATTGTTTGCAAAAACCAGTTGCAAAAATTAATTTTTCGTTCAAAATCTTGACCATATAGTTGTTGATGGAGTCCTATATGATATCCATGGTATTTATGGGCATTTAATATGTTTTTCACACAAGATTTTTTTATATCAGTCATATGTGATATTTGTGAATGAGAATGAGAATTTTCTTGGATTTCAAGTAAAACTGTAAGTTGGTTTTCATCATGTGTCACTGTTTGTTAGATACTTTCCGTTTTTTAAATTTAACACTACCTGCTTCTTCAAATCTTTAGGTCGCGGCTTTTTTTCAGCATCGGGATATCTTGCTGCATAATTTCTACTTGCCAGTAAGCAATTTTTTTGATTCTCCAAGAATAAAAATCATTTCCTGAATATTTAGAGTCAATTTGAATAAATTAAAGCACAAATTAGGTTTAAACTGAATAGAACCAATTGTTACAATCAATTTATCTTTTTTCAACACAATATTGTCATGGCACCCTTGTTTTTTAATTGCGAGTTTAAACATGAGTTCCAAATAATCTTAGTTATTCGATCAGTAACCAAGTAACCAACTTAAATTTACAAAAAGACGTAGAAAACGGAAAAGTTGTTTTGAACATAATCAAATTGAGTACTTCAGTAATTTTACTAAGGACTAATTTAAATTTAGAAACTTCATTAAGGATTGATTTAAATTTGCCTTGAACGAAAGAGTGACTTATGTAAGAGTATTGCAACGGGCGTAAACATGGACCTATTCCTAATTTTAGGGTTCTTTTGCAATTTTGAATAATTTCAAAATCCTTTAATATAAATTCGTATTGTTTTCGTGAGAATTTAAAATGTTTTCCTTTTGTTTTAATTTGGGTAGTTTCAACTCGCAAAGATAACATTCATTAATTTAAATTTAACTTACTTGCTCAGGTTTCTGTTTGATAAATGAAACTAATATTTGCTTAACAAATTCCTTTATCTTGTTGCGCCGGTTAGCTTACTTATTAAAAGAAACGATTATTGTTTATCAAGTATCAAAGATACCTTCAAATTAATTCTCTTAATGTATATGGAAATTGTAACTTTACCTGAAATTACTCCCTTTAGTATTAGAGCTTTTAATATTCGTAATGGTTAATAATAAAGATAAATCAAGCGGTATGCTTATTTAATTTTACTAAACTCAAAAATGCACAAAAGCTTTGTTCACAATAACACATATAAAACAATCCCGTGCTAACCCCTGGGTATTATTATGATATTTCGTATTTCTTATTGTATAACATGCAGTGAATAAAATTTGATCCATTCCGTGCGGATAATTAAACTACGATACACCACAAAAGTTTTCTTTATTACGTAAATTTATCAGTCTTACTTGTTATTTATGGTAGCGGAAGATTGGATTACTTCATTGCTGTGCTGTTGGTTGAGGAGCCGTAATTCTTTTTATCTTCTTTAGAAGTTTGGCGCTGACCATGCACAATTCCAATTCCCACAATCTATCGATTCGATTAATATTTTCTGGATATTCTTTTAGATTTTAATTATCACTTCAATGAGTCAAGCTTCATACAAACCGCCTGCAAATACGAACGGCAGTGTTGAGTCGCATAAATTAACCATTAATACTTTCGGGTTATTGTTCTTTATGTACTGATTTATCATACTGGACCAATTATCGTATTTTATATTTTCAATATATAAATATAATCTTGTGTGACCTCCAATATGTACAAAACACGTAACTTTAAATTGTTTCGTCACCTTTCTTTTTATCACCGATTTAACTATATTCGCACTCTTATTTACTTTAATCTTTTATCTTTTAATAAGGATATTATTATTTTTAGTTCCCTATTACAAAATTAAATCTTAATCTATTTCCTAAATTTAGAGGGCAGCATGACTATATACAACCGTCACTTGTGCCTCTCTTAACCAACGTCTATCAACTCACTAAAACCAACTAAAAAGCTGCAAGTCATTCATACTGCGTCTTGCCCTTCCTTTACCACTCATTTATACATTCGCAAATTGCTGCGAAGTTTATATGTTTTCTAATTAAGTATGTAGGTACTAGCTTATTGAAGGAAATTCATGATTCTCATATCAACATTAAATACATTTCTAAGTAAACCAGTAATCATTTCTCTTTCTATAAAATACCATATAACTATAAATCATCACACAGTTTATCGCGAAATTTGAAAATTCTCAGGCACCTGTTACGGTATGCATCAATTTTGTTCAAGAAATTCTGTTAAATTTAGAATAATTTAATTCAGTAAATCTGTGGTTGATATATTAACTCTTGTTTGTTACTTGGAAAAATCGTTTAGCATGAAAAAGGACACTAAAATTTCTTTTATAAATTAATAGAACTTGATTAAAATTCAGACATCTCTATACGTTTACATTTCCAAAAAAACGTAAAAAGGAAATCGTTGATGTGAACATAATCAAATTCAGTACTTCAGAAATTTTTCAAAGGACTAACTTAAATTTGCCTAGAAACAAGAGAGTAATTGTTATATTAACTCTTGTTTTTACTTGAAAATTTTTTTAGTAAGAAACTACAATCCCATGGCCAACTTAATACCTCTTTTTCGGATTATTTCCATTACAATCGCAATTTCACAAATAAACTGAAAATATTTTGAATGTTATTAATTTTAGGTATCAGACGCGCTTGATGAAAAAGAAATAGTATCATACAAGGCATCCAATGGCATGAACAGCATGGGGGGAGGGGTGCCACTTAAAAAAATTGTATTTACAAACAGTGACATGCCCTGTACATTATTAAAAAAATCTGAAAACTAAGTAATTTCAAAATACTACAGGAACACAAACAGTTTTTCTCCCATTGTAAAATAAACAAATGTCGCCTAACAAATTAGTAGCGTCGGCCGCTAGTGGGATATATTTTTTTAGAACAATTGAACCTCTTAAACCAAGGGAGATAGACCCATACAATTTGATATTAAATGACAGCGTATGTTATGGGCTTTCCAAAAATGTAATAATATATAGGGTGTTCCATTTAAAAAAGTATAGGTTTAGTTTGCTCCAATAACATGAAACAACCTGCATGATAAAAAAATTTTTAAAATGTAATGCCCATTGACATCTACCCCTGGTCCAAAAATCATTTCTCTAACTTATTTTGTCTTTATACAGTCTGCCACACCCTCCTCCTTTGGGTACCCTGTACACTTAAGATCACAGTTCAACTAAATCAATATCATCCTTGAAATCCAACTGTTATTCAAGGATTATAGTTAAATTACTATCAAGGGAGAATAACCTTCACACAGTGGTATGTTGGAAAACGCAAGAGAAATGTGTTTTTCAGAAAAGATAATATTTGAAAACTAAATCGTATCAGTCATTAGAGAAGAATGTTGCAAACATGACATGAAGTGTAGTTTATGCAAGATGGTTGTCCTATGAATAATAGTGTATTACTTAATAAATGCGTACAACAAATTTACTGTTTAAAGATAATTACCAATAGTGTGATGTGTTGTGGCCAGTCCGATTTCCAGATCAAAATTCTGTTTGCTTTGGGGTTATACAAAAAACGACTATATTGATTTTAAGCTCCGGTGGCATTGCAATTTTAAAAGAAAGGGTGAGAAATTCATTTTAATCCGTGAATAGAAATACTCTCGAAAGGATGACAAATAATAAGAAACGTGCAGAAAAATCCATTCAAGGGGCTTGTCAATGTAGAACAATTTTTCTAATTATAGTTGAATACCCATCCTCTAGTTTTATATTACTATTAATTTATTGTTGTTACTGTGGTTAATAATTTATTTATCGCTAAGTTAGTGCTGTTGCTTTTCTAAATGAAAATGTAGTAAAACGTGTATAAGATTGTCATTTTATTGTATCTAATCCACTAGAAGTTCAATTACGGAATCCTTTTAATCACAAGTCAAAGATATTAGTAATAATTTTTTTATAGCATGTACTTTTTACCCTATTGCAGTCAATAATTTATTTTTTCTTACAGATAACTAAAAACCATGTAATAATGTAAATAATTTCGCTCGTGCTACATTCGTAAACATTGTTACATCGAGCTAAAGATAAACATTGTAAAATCATCTTTACAAGCAATGACTTAACAGGTCAGCTATCATTAATAGACGAGAGGTTTAGTAATGTCATTAAAAATATGTTGTTACATTTATATTTTAATGTAGTAAACGAATGAATAACAAGTAAAATATATTACGTTATACTCAAGGAAACGATTTTTTCTGACACCAAGGTATTAGAAGCTCACTAGAATAAATATCTAGTGTGGAACAACATATGACATTCCACGTATAAAGTGTTAATGTTAATCATAATTCTTTTGTGATATTAAAATACTTGTCTTTTTTGGATTTTTATGGTGTATTTGTTTATTTAAGTTATACAATGTAAACGTTTTCAAATTTCGCAAAATTGTTGCAACATCTTTAATAAATTTTGAAAAAAGTATTACCACTGATGAAGATAACTGTAAGTGTTATCTAAACGTTTAGATTGTATAATTTAAATATACAAATACACCATAAAAAATACAAAAATGATAAGTATTTTAATATGTCTAATAATAACTTTTAAGAAAATAATCAATAAAGAATAACCTATGTCAAATGAATATTTAAACCTTCCTGTCAGAGATAGATGTTAATAGACGCATAACTGCTAACTTAAAAAAATTCCAAAGCATCCGCTTCTATAAAATACCGATAATGCAACTTAAGCATTTTCAATCTTATTTAACCAATTTTTAGACTTATTTT
The DNA here is from genome assembly GCA_036346205.1 of Vesta saturnalis. Lineage (NCBI taxonomy): Eukaryota > Metazoa > Arthropoda > Insecta > Coleoptera > Lampyridae > Vesta > Vesta saturnalis. The sequence goes on from JARFJB010000735.1 coordinate 114,062, forward strand.
GCCTTCTATTTAGAAACTGTGAAGAAAAATTATGTTAAATGAAATTTTCTTTAGAAATATATTTACTCATTTTCTTATAAATTTACTCGTTACATACATTTTGATAAAATTGGAACAAAGACTTAAATTCCATATTAGAAATTCCTTTGCCGCTAAGCAACGCGCCGTAACAAACAATTGGATATAACGTAATCAATACATAGGTTTAAGGTCCATGTGATGGTATTATTATGTCTTTGAAATATACAAAACACTGGCACACAGACACACGGACACACGGACACACGTATACACGTACACACGGACACAAGGACACACGAGCACACGCGCACCCGTATACACGGACACGCGGACACGTGCACTCGCGGACAAACGGGACGAGGAAGACACGCGAACACGTGGACTACCGGAAACCCAGACACACAGACTCACAAACACACGCACAGGCAGACACGCACACACACAGACAGACAGACACACAGACACACACACACACACACACATCACACACACACACACACACACACAGAGACACACAGACACACACACACACACACACACACACACACACACACACACACACACACACAGACACAACACACAGCACACAACACAACGACAACGACACAGACCACAGACACGACAGACCACAGACGCAACAGACACGCAGACAGACCACACAGACACCAGACCAGACCAGACACACAGACAACACAGACGACACAGACACAGACGCAGACAACAGACACAGACAGACACAGACACAGACACAGACACGACACAGACACACAGACACACAGACGACAACAGACACACAGACACAGAACACAGAACAGACACAGACACACAGACACACAGACACAGACACGACACAGACACAGACACACAGACACAGACACACGACACACACGACACAGACAACACAGAACACAGACACACAGACACGACACACAGACACACAGACACAGACACAGACACAGACACAGACACGACACGACACACGACACGACACAGACACACAGACACAGACACAGACACACACGACACAGACACAGACACAGACACACAGACACACAGACACACAGACACACAGACACACAGACACACAGACACGACACGACACACGACACAGACACGACACACAGACACACAACACGACACGACACAGACACAGACACACAGACACAGACACAGACACAGACACAGACACACAGACACAGACACAGACACAGACACGACACAGACACAGACACACGACACAGACACAGACACAGACACAGACACAGACACAGACACAGACACAGACACAGACACAGACACAGACACAGACACAGACACAGACACAGACACGACAGACACACAGACACAGACACAGACAGACACAGACACAGACACACAGACACACAGACACGCACGACACAGACACACACGAACACAGACACAGACACACGACACAGACACAGACACACAGACACACAGACACAGACACAGACACACAGACACACAGACACACAGACACAGACAGACACAGCACAGCACAGACACAGACACAGACACACAGACGACACAGACAGACACACAGACACACAGACACAAGACACACAGACACACAACAACACAGACACAAGACACACAGACACACGACACACAGACACACGACACAGACACACAGACACACAGACACAGACACACGACACACGACACAGACACAGACACAGACACAGACACGACACGACACACACGCACACACGCATACGCAAACACACAGGTTTACTCACACGCGTTAATTTATTTTGTCCAACAGTTGCAGTTTTTCACGTGTTTATACGTTAGTTTTCAGTAACTAAAATCAAGTTTTATTCACAGTGACTAAATTTTATATTAACAACGTATTCATCACAACCGGTCGACCGACCATGACAACCAAGACCTGGCTGCTTGACTCTTTTTTTACTGTTGGACAAAACGTCGTATATCACATGTAAGTGAAATGCCATTATAAGCACGTGAGAATTTGTCGCACTCGCGCTAAAAATATCACTTGATTATAATGGCTTATTTCACTCACTTTTAATATAATCTACTATTATTTTATTTTGCTATTACTATAAAAATTTTCAATGAGCGTGTAATGTTCAAATTAAAATGGAGTAGAATTTCATATACGACGAATTTCTGTTACTGCAGGTTTTTGGTTTTTAACCGTTGTTAAAAAATAAAAAAGTTACATTATATCTCGTTTAGTATAGGCATGCATGTATTTTTTAATTTCCCCATTTAACTATCTCCCAACTCCAATAGTCTTCGAGATCCCAACACATGTGCCCTTTATTTGTGATCCAGTATATAAGCTACAAGATAAGTATTTGTAACTACAATATTGTTAGTTCGGAAGTACTAATATTTTAGAGAAACCTTACATCAATTCTGTCAAAGATGAGTACTAAAGCTGACACTTAAATTTTTAAGTATTCCTAATCTATTAAGGAATTTAGAGTTAATTATGGCGAATCTGTAACACATGTAAACATAATTCACTTGGATGGGTATGATCGTACCGGTAATAGGGTCTGTTTAAATTTATCTATATTTTGTATTCATACTTTTTACACAACATGTTTGCTAAATATTTTCGTTTAAATATTTTATTAAAACAGAGCTTGATGTCTTCAAAGTAACAAAATAAACCTTTAAACCGTTGCAATTTGAATAGCGTAGCTATAGTAACTTGATTAAATTACGACTTACTTTTTGACAAACATAAAAGTGATACTTTAAAAGGTAAAATGAAATTTTTCAACAGAAATTAACTCATTCATATTATTGCCTTTTGACAGTAAAATACGTACGCTTTGATTTTTCTAATTAATACTTTCCGTTGGGAAACCAATATTAAGTAACTATGTTCTCTTTGTTCTCTTATAAGTTATTATTACAATGTGTCATATATAATATTAAAATATAATATATATATATATATATATATATATATATATATATATATATTATATATATATATATATATATATATATATATATATATATATATATATATATATATATATATATATATATATATATACATACTTAAGTAACCCAACAAGCATTATGTGTGTGAGAGACATAACTTTACCGATGTTGCCACTTGTACGGCGTGGCCAACTAAGAATTCAGGTACTGTATCTGGGAAATTATACATCGTAAAAGAAAGTTATGACTAAATAAAACGGCCAATACAAAAACCTGGAAAATATTTTCATTTTTCTGAAATGGCCGCTAGGGGGCGTAACTGCTATCTTGAATCTAAAAAGTGATGTTTCTGTGAATTCTGCTATATTAACCTAATAAAAAATAACTGATCTTTGAAGTCGAGGATAATCTGAACTTTTTGGTTTGGCACTTGCGCGTTGAAAAGAACTTTTCTTGGGCTACAAATGTTAAAATAATTGAAGTTTTGTTAGTTTCATGTCGTCGCTGAGGGCTTTGTTCGCATTCCGACAGAAACGGTTAATTTTCGCAAAAATTAAATGCATTGGTATGACTTTCTTCATGAACAAGTAGCTAAATGATGCCTAAACAAGCTTCGCGAAAACCGCATCTCGATATCTTGTTCCTAACCTAAAATATCGGACAAAGAAAACTTTATACGAAAATCCTTAATTTTATTTTTAACTATTTTTCTGGAATTGTTTCTATTATGAAAGGTTATGGCCCTAAAAGGACCGATTTAAAGGAGGAAGGTTTTAATGACTAAATGCTCGAAATGCTGACCATCACCTCATCATTGCTGAGGCTCTTATGGGTAGACAAAACTGACTTCAATTGGCTCTGAATAGGTTACCTAGAAATTGCGATTTTAAATGTTTGTAAATTTATACACCAGAATAAAATCACCCTTTTGAAATTACTAGGGCAAGTAAGAAGCAATGCGTAAAATTTATAGGAAAGGCCTATTTTTTGTTTGTTTAAATGCATATTCACTATGGATACATACGAAAAATACAATTAATAGAAGCAGGCAATGGAAACAGATACTTAAACAAAACATACATAATCCTCAAATTGTCAATAGTTGTCAATACTTTCGCGTTACTTTGAGCAATTTTTGTGCTTTCAAAATGCGTTTTACGAATAATGAAGCTGTTGATATGCTTGCGGTTTATTTTGAATATCTTCAGAACGTCACAGTAGCTAAAAGAGTTTACGCGGCTCGATATCCAAATCGGCGTCCCTGCGATGTAAGAGTTTTTTCCCGATTAGTGGCGAACTTACGAGCCAATGGTACTTTTCGGCCTACGTTTCAACGGCAAAGAATTGGAAGAGCACACGGAAATATTAACCGTGTACTGGGCTATATTGAAGGAAATCCTCATGTTAGCACAAGAGCATTATCCACTGAGTTGGGCATATCACGGACAACGGTTCAAAATATTTTGAAGGACCATAGGTAAGTTCTAATGGCCATCAAAATATATAGGTATTCGTTTAAACTTTTTTTAACTACTTTAAGAATGGACCAATATGTCGTTTTGCATCAGGCCTTGAAAGAGGAAGATTTTGATCGAAAGTTAGACTATTGCCATTGGATGTTAGGCATGATACGCGAAAATAGAGAATTTTATTTCAAATTCTTTGGACCGATGAAGCCACCTTCAGTAGTGACGGAGAGTCAATCTGCAATCATATATATGCAGAAAATCCCCATTGGTTGCGTGAAGTTCAGCACCAAGGACCTTGGAGTTTAAATGTATGGTGTGGCATACTGAGAGGCAGAATTATTGGGCCATATTTGTTCGAGCAACCCCTAAATGGTAATGTATGTCTTGACTTTTTGGTCAATCAATTACCGTTGTTGTTGGAAGATGTGCCTCTGGAAACAAGACAAAAATAAATATTAATGCAGTATTTCAACAGCGGTAGATTGGAAGAGGAAGTCTGTTTCCATTGCCTCCGCGATCGCCAGACTTAACTTGCCTCGATTTTTATTTATGGGGGCGCTTAAAGGACATCGTGTTTCGGTCTCAACCTACTACTAGAGAAGATATGAGAAACCTGATTAATAAACGCAATACATAACGTACCAAGAGCCGAAATTGAAGCTGCAGTTTTGTCTAGTCATGAGAGGGTTAGCAATGCATAGAGCGTGATGGTCAGCATTTCGAGCATTTACGGGGGCATTAAAAACCTTCCTCCTTTAAATCGGTCCTTTTTAAAGCCACAATTTACATAATAGAAACAATTTCAGAAAAATATAGTTAAAAACAAATAAAAATTTAAGGGATTTTCGTATAAAGCTTTCTTTGGCCGATATTTTAGGTTAGGAACAAGATATCGAGATGCGGTTTTCACAAGCTTGTTTAGGCATCATTTAGCTACTTGTTTATGAAAAAATGTCATGCCAATGCATTTATTTTTTTTGCGAAAATTAACAGTCTCTGTCGGAATGTCGAACAAAGTCCTCTAGCGATGACATGTGAAACTAACAAAACTTCAATTATTTTAACATGTGTAGCCCAAGAATAGCTCTTTTCAACGCGCCCAAGTTTGTTACAATCGGATTAGCCGTTTCGAATATAGGGGGGTGATTTAAGAAAACCTTTGAATACCCCCCACGACTTTATTTTTATAGATACGTCAAAAAGTACCAAACAAGAAAAGTTCAGATTATCCTCGACTTCAAAGAGCCGTTATTTTTTTATTAGGTTAATATAGCAGAATTCACAGAAACGTCACTTTCTTGGATTCAAGATTGCAGTTACGCCCCCTAGCGGCCATTTCAGAAACATGAAAATATTTTCCAGGTTTTTGTATTGGCCGTTTAGTTACATACTTGCATATAGGCACAAAATATGAACTACTTAAGTCTCCTTCAATCTAGCTTTAACATTTCTAACGAAACTAAAGCAATTAAGATGTTGTTGAAAAGTCGCGTGTTCTTTGAAACTATTAAGTAAATACTTTACTCTTAAACATTAAATGATAACACCTCAAACATCGAAGTTTATTGTAATTCTGAATTTATGACATTAAGACCTCCACCTTGCGCAAGGCAGTAACCCAATCTGTGATCAAATTCAGTTCGGGTGTATTCTAACATTTCTTGGGTGATGCTGTTTAAAGAGTCTTTAATTTTGACACGAAGTTCATCCAAATTGTTGCACGTTCATGCCTGAGCCCATAAATTTGCTGGGATACGTATTCCCAAACAAAAAAGTCGTTCGGCGCGATATGAGGTCAGCGAGGAGGTTATTTAATAGTACCTTATCCACTAATAATACGGTTAGGGAACGTAGTTTCCAAAAACTGTTGAACTCTTATTTCAATATGTGCTAGACAGCCATCTTCTTGATACCGAATGCCTTCAAAATTTGTATTGAGGCGTTGAACAGCTGGAACTATCTGGTTTCTCAACAGTTCTAAATATTTGCCCGCATTCAAGTTTCCGTTGATAAAAAGTAGCCCACACATTAACTATTTGGGGGTATTGTGTCCGGTAAAGAATACTAATGTGTTTTTTTTTCCGAGAATAACCAGAAGCGACAGACGGATTGTGATGGCTATGTAAGTTAAAAGCACACTCGTCGGTCAATATTTCGTTTTCATTAGACCGATTGATCATATCTTCACAAAACTCCATACGCTTTTGATGATCTTCTAGAAAAATGTCTTGTGTAGTTTGCAACTTAAAGCAACAGTATTTATTCCTTTTGAAGATATTACGAACTGTTCTTGGTTCAATATTCATTTCGCCAGCAATTTTTGTTTAGTTGTTTAGTTTCTGCTAAACTAGACACTGCAATTTCTTGGAGTTCTCACTCTTCGTTTAAGTTACGACCAGGATGCTCACCATCATTACCATCAATGCTACTGCATTTTCTACAATTATTTAAACATCCACATCTTTCAAATTTACAAACAGTACGCATAATCGTACTTTCTGATGGAATTGGCCTGTTTTCAAAGGAAAAAGCAAACCTGCCCATTATTTCTTGTGCAGTGCTTCCTGAATAATACCACTTAATAATCTGAATTTTTTCTTCAGTAGAATACTTGAGTATTGTGTCTGACTTGCAAAAACACTGATTTTCAACTCTCGTTGACCGTAGCAATTAAGTGTGTCATTGATACTAGCTTACTCAAAAGACGCATGTATGGCATCAGCGCTTTTAGTTTGTTGTGTATTCTGTCTCACTTAGCACGTGAACTAATTGTACTGTCTTTGTTTTACTTATTATAAGTCGGACCTGCGATAATATTTTTCCGTAACTGTATATATATATATATATATATATATATATATATATATATATATATTGAGATGTTCAGAAAGAAGTAAAAGAAGGATCGGACAGTTTAAATAGTAATTTATTTATAAAAATGATTTCAAGCTCGATACATGTGCGAGACATTGACTTGATAAATTTGGTTCACGATGGGTTTAAAGTGGATTTGTTTTGGACAAAATAATCTGAATACTATTTATACAATTTGATTTCATCATAAAAAGATTGCTACCAACAAAAATGTGGAATGTTAAATAAACTTATTTTCGTAAAGTCAATTTAGTATTTTCCTTTATTTCAATAAAAGTCAATTTTTCGAGAGTATTTTGGCAAGTGAATATTTTACAGGTGTTTAAAACAAATTGTAAAGAATTATATTAGAGATATTGTGTAAATAGTTTTAGAAAAATGTGATAAAACTCATGAAAGGGTTATAATATGGACTTATTAGGATTATTTCACATATTTTTGGATAATTGTGCAAACTTAGTGATACAATTTAAATAGCAAGAGCAGTGCATAGAACATTTTAACACAAAGATATTCACAGTTAGATACATTTTGTAGTGAAAATTCAATAAGTTGTTAAACGAAGTGACTTTTTAATGCAACACTATATTTTACAATGCAGGTGAAATGAACATTAAATAAAATAAAGACAAGTATTACAAGCCACTAGCATAACATTTTGAGTTATAAAAACGTTTTTAAAAATAAGTTATTTGCAATTTTAGATTTAAGTTTGGTTATGTTGTAATTTATAGGTTTTTTGCACAAATTTATAGGTTTTTTTATAGTATTAGGCTTAAATTATATTCTTAAAGTGTTTAATAGGAGTTCTTCCTCAGTATTTTATCATATTAAAAAGGATACAAAGCATTTCACCGCAAAATTTCGTGAAATATGGGGTGAATTTAGAATTTTTTTACATAAACATAAAATTTCTTTAAATTCAAGATTTCGAACTCTAAATGTGTGTTTTCCTAAGTAAAATTTTACCAGGATTACATTTATGTAATTAGATTAAGTGTAGCTTGTAAGTTTATGTAGTTATAAGCAAATTTAAATTAGATTAGGTGATTTCGCATATTATTTTAAGGAACCATATCTTGTTGGTGTCTATCATTGAAATTTTATATAGTTTTCATTTCTGTATTAGTTTTTAAATCCGTATATAAGAAAGATATGGCCAAATTTCTATTTTAGTTAAAATTAAAATTTTTCGACCAATCAGAGACTTACTTACAGAGGTAGATTTGCTAAAAAATTGAAGTTTTAGTAACAACCAAAAGGTATAAAGGAATTGCCCTGAAGTGGTGACGTCTATAATTTGTTCAATTTTTAAAGAGGTTAAAAAGTGTTGTGTATTTGTGTAACACGTAAGTTTTTCTAACCTAATTTAATTATCGGAAAAAGTTATAAATAACGAAGAGAATATTCTAGAGCAATTGTTTTTATACCGGCAATAATTTAGTTCGGTCTCCGATACCTGTTAGTTTTCGGAAAACTTATTACGATTTAATTTGTGACGATTTTGTTGAAAGTTTTCGTAGTGTGGTTAAAGATGAAGTGACGAATTAGATGTTTTGTAAATTATACTTAGAATTTAATAAGCCCGGGGATATTTCTGTGTTGGTGATTTGTCGATTATTAATCGCATTCTCGTTTCCATTAATAGAATGTTAATTTTAGTGCTTTCCTATTCCTTAGATTAGTTTTACGCCATAGACATTAATATATGTGATGTTTAGTATTTTGCTTGTGGAAGGTAGAGCAACTTTGTTATTCATCACAATGTACATACAGCTGTTTAAAAATAGACAATAAATTGCTTGTGTACAAAATTTGCTAAAGTATTTGTGTATATAACGAAGAAGTACGTGTAAGTAGGTAGCAGTTTGTGTTAATAAAACCAGGTGGTGCAGTTAATAGAAGGACGCCTGTATTAGATTCATATATTTGCTATTCGTTTACGATTTTAAATTAAAACAGTTAATTTTACCTTGACGAGACTCAAAATTTTTTTCACTGCGGAAGTTCGTTTTCCGATCAATTAAAAGAATCATTCGTAATTGAGCAGGGCCCTTTTGCATCCTGTCGCTGTGAGTTGGGAAAGATCTGTACAAACTTATGATGATTTGCCTTCTGTGTTTTTTTTTGTTCAAATAATTGGTGTATGTATCATTTTTACGTGTTTAATGTGATGATGTTTGAGGTAATTAAAATTAAGATTAAAGATTATTTAATTTTGGCTTTTGAACTTGCAACATTCAAGCAGTTAATGTTAATATTGACACTTAAGTCAGAAAAATTACGTATCATCTCCTATCGGAAAAGGATGTTTTTTTTTAATTGATTTTGTATAATATTTATTTATCTTAACTGTAATATATAGCGTTAATGAACTTTAAGCGTATAATTTTCGGAGGTAACATTACATGTGATTTTCGCTCTATCTCACAGTACAACCACTATTTACAATTCACATAATTTAGTAGTCAGAAATAGCTTTGATTATTTTTTTCTTGTTGCTATTTGTTTAATGGTAATTTTCTAAATTAAATGACCTTGCAGTGACGACTTTTTTTTGTTGTTTCTGATTTTGACAAAAGCTTTTAGTTTTGCTTATTTGGTTATAGTTTATGCTACTTTTTATTAATATTAAGATTTTTAAGTATACAATTTGTTACGTCCAAACCGCACTAGGCGTCGTGTACGCTTACTAATGTAAGCGGGTTGCCAAGCCAGCTAACAGGGAGATGGGCGTGGTCGAAATAATAAGTAAAATGAATGATTATATGCTCAAACACCTTACACTTACAGTCAAATAGCTCAATTCGGGAAAATATGTCTCTAGGCGCCACCACAATCGAAACTTTGCTAAAATAATTGTTTAAGCTGGATGTTAATTAACCCTACTGATTGTGGAAAGTAGGATTATGCTACTCGTAAACTCATATACGAAGGTTCTAAAACAAACACTCGTCCAAAACAATTCAACTCAAACTCAAATAAATTTAGCACTACCCAGGTTATTAAAACTTTTGAATACACCTCGTATACCAAAACTTCCAAAATAAAATTTATCACTCAAATTCATTCAATGAACGGTAACTAATTTTAAAATTCTTAACATGAACGATATCTTTTAAATTTACTTTACTTTTGAATCGTACTTGACATTCGTAAACATTTACGGTTTCAAAACTCAAACTTTATTATACTTAATGAAATTTAAACTAACAGCTGATCTGTTAATAGTGCATTGCTCTAATGAAACTGACATAAAATTTTGTAATCCACCTGGTTAAATAAACAACAGAATAAAACATTTAACGATAAATATATATTGTCCTGCATAAAATAATCAAAACACAAATATTTACATAAATTACATCAACGTGGTTGAAAATCAAAACCACCAACTACCACTTTGCCTTCTTACTACTAAAACAAACCATACAATACGACTCAAGAACGATTATCTTTCCTTCAAAACTATTTAATATTTAAACAACTATACCAAATAAAACTAACAAAAGATAATCGGGCTTAAATGCGTTCAAAAAATTCCTTAATCTAATTTCTTACTTAAAAATTTGTCCATAAATCCTTGGCTTTTCTTTCTTCTTTCTTCCGTAACAATTATATGTAGTCCATTGGTAATTCCTTAAATTGCCTGAAGACATTACAAATGCTCAACAAAACTTAATCCTCTGTGCACTCGCGATTAGTTCACTATGCAACATACATGTAATAACGGTAAACCTTTGGTTGCCTATTAAAATTTTGCAACCTTTACACCAATTTAGTTCCTTATATAAATAAACTTTCAATGTCATATAACGTTACTTAAACTTTGGCTTAATATACAATGAACCCTTCGTTCACTTAACAGGTGGTCTCATAAATACTTTTAGCTGAATCTCGTTACAAAAACACGCGCGCACTTAATACTTTAACATAACATGTTATCTTTATTCAAATCTGCTTACGCACTATTATTTTCTTGAAAATAAACAAACTAATTTTTACCTTCAACTTCAATTTAAATTATAGTTTTGTTTATGAATGTCTTTTTTAATTTATCCCCAATTCGGGTACGCAGTTGCTTAAACAATTACTGCCACATTAAAATTCACAAACATACTCCAACATCATCCCATTCTAAACCACATTATCTCCGCACGCGCGTTTCTCACCAACAGCCAAAACCAAAAAGCTTAACTGCCTACCTCTAACTTCAACTAACTCGTCAATCTCTGACTTCCCTATTTATAACTTCAGTCATCCATCTTTAAACATGTCTTCCTTCCGCGTTATATTCTCCAATAATATTCATTCAAAATTTCATACTTCCAACAACTGGTTCCCTCTATACAAGCACGCGTGTAATTACAATACATCGCCATATTTGTTTTCACTTACAAATTTTACAATTACTTCATGAAGAAATCATCTTTCGTCACTACATTCATTCAATGGCCATTCTGGATCATTACGCAACTTTTAACATTTATCTCCAACCTGCGCTCAATCTCGTTCCGCAACATTTGCAAAAATCAGTACCGTCTAATGTCTCAAATTCCATATACATGCACGTATTCTCAAAACAATTGCACAACATTACAAAACTTCGGAAATTAATACTTAAACACCCAATCTTTCTCTACATATTTTCTAAAACATTCTACACTTATTCTTCACATTTTCTAACCAAGATTACTCATTTATCCAACAACATTCCATCTCTAACGCAGCAAAACAGTAGCAATACAGTGGAAAGCATTATCGTCCCATCGACAAATTTCTCTTCACATTTACATTCATCAAATCTAATTATTCCAACACTAAAGTCTTTATAACATTCAAATACCGTATCATACGAATTATATTTCTCCTAATTTCAGTGGCGTATCATACAAATACATTATATAACAAAAAAATTTTTTTGTTCAAACTCAATACACTCGTGCTATCAGTAACACGTCATTATAACATCCTACATGGGTGCGTCATCGCAACCTGACAATTTCTTTGCCTAAATTAATGTTAAGTAAACTAAAATGTAAGGAAATCAGATTGATGACTTCTACAGTTGGTTTCGCAGCACGCTTACGTTATTTTTTTTAATTCCGTGCGAATATTTTGAAGCTTTATAGATAATACCAGTCCAGGAGCATTTTCACTTATCGATCTGGTTAAATGCTACGAAAAGTAAGCAATTTTTTGTTTGTTCTTGAACATTGCTAGAGTACTATCCTTTATTTGTGTGCTAATCATACCCATATTTTCGATTTTAAAAAAACATGCGCCCTTTGGTTTATGACTTTCCCTGTTTTGATTTATGACATATTCACTCTACACGCAAATCAGCATCCATATCCAACTAGTTCTACTGAGCTATTGGTACCCTTCACTGATTTGTTACTCAAATCGTACTGCCATTTTCACTAGTAACAGCACACGCACTCTTACACGCACTCGCACACGCATATTCATACGTACACGCAGACGCTGCCGCGGACACGCCAGCTGTTTCCGATTGCTACACCATTTTTTGTGCATACTCTGGAAAGGCTAAACGATTATAGGGATAAAACGCATTTTTCAATCAACAGAAAGTAAAATTTCACTTCTATTACGTATGGCAGGGTCGCTGAAAAGCAGTACCTTTGGACTTACAAATGATTATCGGCCAATGAACTGGTTCGTTTTTTTTTGGCAATTTTAAAATTCTGTAAAGAACCTCTTGGGGTGTGGCCCGCTACAGTATTCATAACGCGACGACATTGACATATTGCTAGACGTAAGAAGTTTTCCTTTATAAATGGTTGGCATCTGAAAACTATTATCCGTAACAACTGTTTCTGGATCATGTACTGCCAATAATAATTAAAAATAACTATTATTTATAACTATTTCTGGATCTTATACTGCCAATAACGATCATAAATAACTATTATCGATACCTACTGTTTCTAGTCCTCGGTGATCCCTGAAATGGTTTTTTCAACTCGTCCAACTGTGCAATTGCAGTTTCAAAAGATTTTCATGTCTATGTCGAGCATTAAGCCGTGTTACATGTTAAATAACTTCTGTAAAGGCACAGAACAAAAAGTGAACAGAATATTCAGTCTCGAGAGGCGCCTTTGATCTTTATGCCAACGTCACTAAATGCAGAAATCATAACCAAAAAGTGTGTATATACGTCGAGAATCTTTCAAAAGCCGAATCACAATGCAAACAGTGACATTTACACTATCAAAACAGTATTTTTTTATAGTGGTCGAGATCCTGAAGCAGTGGAAATAGTGTGTAACAACAAAAAGTTAAATTACACCATACATTATATATATATATATATATATATATATATATATATATATATATATATATATATATATATATATATATATATATATATTTATATATATAATATATAATATTTATAAATATAATATTATAATAAATATATATTACAATTAAAAACTGAGACCTCACTAACTATAAGTTAATATGAACTCTGACTATTATTATCAATGCAGCGTCTTTTATAACAATCATTAATTCACTTAAGATAACTAACATCTCTAAGAATTGATAAATTACAATAATAACAAATATGAAAGTTTCCATGTGATAATATTTGATGAAGTAATTAATATTTGATGTTTGACTATTGTTTACAGAATGATATGTTATACTAGCTATTTATATAATGATATATATTACACAAAAATACGGAGAATATAACTCCTTTCCCCTTAAGATAGAATGTCCTCATTCTGCGACGTTATCTGTTTTAAAGGAATAACTTCTTTATCCTGTCTTTGTTTCCTAATTCTATTACATATCTTATTTCTAAATACATAGATCAAAATACAAAACATAACTAATAAAATAATTACAATAGTAGTTATAGATAAATGTATAACATGCACTAAAAGATTCATTTTTAAATCAGTATTTAACATTTCAGCTTCTTCTTTTAAGGTTGTCAAGTTTCCCAAATGTTTTGGTTCTAGTTTTACAGTCAAGTCAGCTTTATAATTATTAATTTCTATAGGATTATTATAAGCAAAATTAACAAATGTGTTTTCAAAAGTTTGATCATCTATTGTTAATTTGCAATTGCTTCCGGATGATACAAAAGCATTAAAAATTACTTTAAAGTTATTAATTTCGTTGTGACATTCAATTATTCCTAAATCTTGTTTAACTGATTCTAAAATTTTTCCATTGTCTAATTGACCATATAACTTATAATTGTTATTGACTACGGCGTATATACAATCTTTGTTATAAGTTATGGAACACTTACTCGTTTCTGTTCTTTCAAAACACACAATTTGTTTTTCTGTAACTTTACACTTTTCATTAGTCCATAGTTCTTTTCTTACACCTTGAAGATGATATTGGTACGGCGGATTTAGCACCTTGTTTTGCTGATCAGGTATCGGGTAAATTCTTTTGTATTGAAATATTGAAGGATTGAGGATGGGTATATACAATATACATGTAATTGAATCTTCTGTTGACAAAATTCTAAACTTTGAAAATTCCAGTATTTTAAAAATATGGATTTTATCTAATTCAGGCAACTTTCTTTTTATAAATTAATTTTAAATGGTCGATAATTTCAATTATATCAGACATAATTTCGAGACTTGTTATTTCAGAAAAAGCTAAAGAAATTGTTCTTTCAATAGTTTGAAGGATGTTCAATAATTTGGAACTAAAATAATTATTGTATTGAATAATTAACTGTGTCAAGAATACTGTTCACCTTGTTTAATTCATTAACAAATAAATCAGTGGTGTTCTGGATTGTTTCCAACTGTTTGGGGTACCTTGGAGTGATGTGATTAGCAAATGAAGTGTGTTTATCTACTTGTTGAATAATTTTATCTTGATTTTTGTATAGTGAATTGGATTTTTATTAATTTCAGTTAAATCGTTGTTGTCAGGGTTGCCAGTAATATATTTTATTACTATACCAAGAATATTAGCAAGACCACGTTTTCTTTTATGTTTAAGTTTAGATAATTGTTTTTCCATTAACTTACAATTTTTTTTAACACATGGACTAATTTCTGGATCATGACGTTTGAATTTGTGTCTAAAATTACTACCTTACTTAATATTTGACAATAACTAAATTCTAAATCTGTTATATTAATATAGAAGTAAAACTTATGATAATGATCTATTAATTTGGCTGGGCCTACGTCTTCGGTAATGGTGCCCATTTGTATTAAATTTTTCAATTTGAAGGCCCTGGTTCTGGATTGCCACGCAAATCCTGCAAACAAAATTTCTTTTTAATACGTTTCATTTTTCTTGTGTGTATGTTCGCTGGTCTATTTGAACTTTCTCTGAGCCCTTTGATTTTATTTTTATTAACGGATGTTATATTTACTTTATCAAAGCACGGATCTGTTTTTCTAATTCTTTGCCGTGTAAAATAGGTTACTGGTTCATTCATTTCAATGGTTGATTCTTTATCTCTATTTTTCTATTCTAGACTCTTAGTGCCCTTTTCTAATTGTTTGTGATATAAGTGTTCGCAAAAGGGTAACTATTCGGTTTTTCGCTTTTCGTTGTAGTTTTCGTACACAATTTTGTTTAAATCAATTTCAAGTGTATTTAAGTTTTCGTAAGGCCCGTACAGTAGAGTAAAGGTGTATAACCCGTTGCAGAGTTTATTGTACATTAATACGGCCGATATCATTGAATTTTGGGGACTTTCGTTTTTATTTTCAATCTTGATAATTCTTAATGTTTCTAAAATGGTGGAGTGTACTCTTTCTATTGGAGAGTTACTGTTACTGTTAGTTAGTAGTGAAATGCAATTCGATTTTCAATAAAGCGCAATATTCTTGGAAGATCTTGTTCTTGAACTCCCTTCCTTCGCCGTAAACGATTTTTTTTGGGTAAAAGTGGTGTGAAAAATAGTGTACCAACTTATTTAACTCTATTAATCCTGATGCGTCTGTTATGTAAAAGGCTTGCGTATATTGTGAAAAGAGGTCTATTATTGTTAAAAATTTGTTTCCTTCGAAACTAAATGTATCAATGTGTACTACATTGAAAGGTTTCCTTGAGAGTAAAGGTCCAGAAAATTGAATTTTATGTGGATTTCTGTCGTACTTACTAACGTTACAAGTTTCGCGTTCGTTAATTACTTTGTTTATCGGGGTTTTTAAGTTAGGCCAGTAATAATTAGTTATTAAGTGATTATAGGTTTCTACTATGTCATTGTGATTATTAGAATGATATTTATCTATTACTTCGAATTGTTCATTCGATTGTTCTATATCTCTTGTGCTTTTAACAAATTTTATTTTGTTATTGAATAAATTACTTGTTATTTCGAACAATTTAGATTCTAATCCCTTATCTTTAAAGTATATTCCGTATAAGTTTTTTGCATCTATGATTTCCTTTAACATTCGTGAAATGTTTTCCAGTTCGTTACCTTGCCTAATTGTAACAACATAGTTATGTTTTAAGAATGGTCTTTGATATTCTATTTTATATTGATCTCCTAGTTTTAAGATTACGCGATACAAGAAATGATTTACTGGATTCTCAGAGATTGGTACTGAGAATATTGGATTTTCAGTAGATGTATGTTGTGTATTATTCGATTGATCATCTTGTTGTCTGTTCAATGATCCTTCTTAATCATCGGACGAAGGGTTTTGTCGACATTTGGAATTATTGACATAAGGTCTATTCTGTATCGTTTGAGTTTCCTTTGTATTTATTTCGATTTGCGATAACGCATCGGCTACTAAATTTTCTTTGCCTTTCTTGTATTGTTTTTGTAGTCAAACTCTTCGAGTCTCAATCTCCATTTAACTAGTCTGAATTTGAATCCTTAAGGAAAATAACCAAACTAGCGGCTTATGATCTGTTTCTATTATAAATTGTTTTCCGTAAATGTATGGCCTAAAATGTTTCGTGGTTTCTACTATACTTAGCAATTCACGTTCGATAGTTGAATAATTGGGTTTAGCAGTATTTAGAGTCCTCGAGTAAAATGCAATTGGTTTGTTATTTTGCGATCAAACCCCTCCTATGGCTACATTGGATGCATCGGTTGTAACATGAAAAGTTTTTTCAAAGTCTGGATATGTTAATACTGGAACATTGGTTAGTAATTACTTGCATTGGAAAAATGTTTGAAAATAATTTTGATCTGTGACATCAATCTTTGAATTCTGTTTAAGACATTTGGTAAATGGTTGTACAAGTTTAGCAAAGTTTTATAAATCTTCTGTAATATTCTGGAAGTCCAAGGAAAGCTCTTACTTCTTTTACTGTTTTCGGAAGTGGGTATTCTTCTAAAGCTTTAATTTTCGCGGGGTTAGGTTTTATACCTTGTGGTGTAATTACGTGTCCTAGGAAGGCTACTTGTTTACACAAAAATTTCTACTTATCTAGTTGAACTTTTAAATTATATGCTCTTAATTTTCAAATATCTGTCTAATGTGTTCATTAAGTGATTTTGAGAAGATTACAATATCGTTCATGTATACAAAACAGAATTTATACAGGTATGGGCGTAACCACTCCACCATATACCTGACGAAAGAGCTAATAGGACTGTATAGACCTGCAGCTTTTATCATTTACTCTCACTTACATTCTAAACACCTGAATTCACCAGCTCTGGCAAAGACCAAGTACCTGTAATCACAAACGAATTAAACGTAGAGTATCCGTCAAAGACCTGTAGTAGAAGAAAACCGTACACCAATAACCACGCGCTTAGTAAACGAATTTCAAGAAAACAATCAATTAATTGTTTTCCACCAGCTTATTCCGCAAGTATAAACCGCCTTTAATAAATACGCGTTTTTGTGCGTATACCATTAGTAACGTTCAGTTATATCTACGTGAGATTTCGTTCATTTGCATAAAAAAGGCATCGCCATAAAATTACATCCCAGAAGATAACGTGCAGATATATTAATTATACAACCAAACGTGTATAATCAGCCCAGTCTAAATTTAATGCGAGAATAAACCTCTGAAGATAAGTCATATTTTCGAACCTAATACATCGCGAAAGTAAATTGCTTCACGAAGCATACGCGCCTGTCCGTCTTCAGAAATTACTGAAGGTAAAGAGCCGACGCAATTAGACCGGTACAACCGTCATGCGTACAACAGTGAACTCGGATATCGATTTTCACTAGTGACCTAGATCTGCGCAACCTCGTTTTAATAACCAGTAGTTTGTTTATAAATTCTTTTCTTTTTTAGACAGGGCCGTATCCAGTATAAATCATTAATTAAACACAACGTTATTAATCATTTAAATATTACGGTCATCATTGAGTGTAACTAGGGAGTATTAATATCTATTTTACAGAAGCGACTTTGACAACAATCAGCTGTCGTATCGAGCGAGTGGAAGGAAAGGACATAACTTGCCGTCAAACCGTGGACGGACGCCGCCGTCTCAATCAGAACGTCAAGTTGTTTTCTTATTGTTACGTTTATGTTAGTTGTTAACCAGGGAATTTAGAATAAGTGTGAATATATGAGATTTGGATATTATAGGAAAATATATTTTTGAACCGTTTTATTTTAATTATTTTATGTGGACTGTGTAGAGGTAAGATTAAAGATTCCGACGAACCCATTTAGTTTAGAATATAAAGACCGATTGCAGTTTAGCCGCGGCAAATATAAAAATTGTAAGAAGGACCTTACATATTTAAGTTTCATTTCGTTTCTCCTGGAGTTGATTAGATTCTGGGAGAAATCCAGGGGGTTTATTAGGGGCAGTTTTTAGTTTGTATCAAATATTTCTGTAAGAGGTGCATATTTCAACGTATAAAAATACCTAGATATAGATCTCAAACATATTGAATAATTATATTGTATGCAACTTTTTATACGAAGCGTAATTTTGCGGCTGAAAGTTTAGTGATGTTCAAATTTTTTTAATATCGGTTAAGTTTATAAGAAAATTTGGAGACATATTTTTGCGGAATAATTTAATTTCACATACCTTTTCTATATAAATTATTTTAATACGAAGCCAAAATATATTAAAAATTAATAAATAAGATTGAAAATACTTAAACTGTATAATCCTTATTTTTATAGAAGTGGGCGGCTTTGGAATTTTTTATCAAATTGCATTTAGATGTCTATTAAACTCTATCCGACAGGATATTTAAACGTCTACCTGACAGAGATTATTGTTTTTGTTTTCACAATGTTGCCTACTTGTGTTATTAACTCATTAAAAAAAGAAGTTACCTAATTATCCTAAAGAATTGATTGTATGATGGAGGGACGTGTGTTGTTCCACAACCGATTTCTTTTTTGTTCTATAATTGTTACCAATACTTCACTATTTAACTTATTTTATTTTTCAAAACGTACCTCTTTTAATAAATTTGAAATTTGCAATGCAAGACAATTATAATATTCTTTATAAATTTTGTTTCACGCCTTATCGTAGAAATGTCCTTAATTTTGTGTGCACATTTTCAAATTAAATTTTCTTTTATACCAGAAAAATGTTTACTCAATGGATTAATAAATCGCAGATAACATTTTATATTTTTACTACTATCATATTCTTGTTCATTTTTTACCAAATTAGACATTTTCCTTTTTTGTTCGCCATATTAAGCTTACGCTTAATTTTACTCACAAGTCATCTTGTCACACACGTCAGATTTTATAGTATACAGTTTATGCAAATGTACGGTACCTTTAAACCAACACGCAACTTATC
Source organism: Vesta saturnalis (assembly GCA_036346205.1). Taxonomy (NCBI): domain Eukaryota; kingdom Metazoa; phylum Arthropoda; class Insecta; order Coleoptera; family Lampyridae; genus Vesta; species Vesta saturnalis. The sequence continues at coordinate 134,114 of JARFJB010000735.1, forward strand.
TCTTATAGTAAATTAATTCGATGGTTTTCCTTTAATTCATCTTCTTCGCGAATTATGTGGGTGAAATTGTAGCCCTGCTTTTACTTTCTTTATTTAGAAACGGATATTGATAGATTATTTGTAATTTGCGCCTTCTGGGTGTGTAACCCAACGCGGTTTTATTTTGCCTCGGTGTTGCTCAGTCGTGTCTATAAATTCTTATTAAACGGGGTGTGGTTCGTATTAACTAGTGAGCTTACTTGTCACCTTAAATAAATATCTTAAAGCGTTTTAAAACGTATATTCTTTCATAATATCTCATATAAACATATTAATAATTAACAAAACAAAGGTATTTTCTCTTGCGATTAACGGCTCTACACTCGTTCTCCTGGGGCGTTCGTTTCTAGGTGCGTAATCGTTTCTGTAAATGAATATATATATATATATATATATATATATATATATATATATTATATATATATATATATATATATATATATATATATATATATATCTAATCTTACCTAGTAGGTAATATTTATATTACGGTCCTGTATTTACGGAAGCAGTGGTAGTCTCGATACCGTTTGGTCTGAGGCGCCAGCGTAATGAACTCGAATCGTTTCGGACGGAGAAAATCAATACCGTGCTTATCCTGCAGTAACTCTAGAGCGCTGAAGCGAGTATGTCGCACTCCCAGGAAGCAATACAAGCGAAATGCGCGTATTCAAATGCACGATCTCTGAACTGTCTTTACTTAATTAGAACCGGTTTGATTATACGTTTAGATTATTTATCAACGGATTAATTACGGACTTCGATACTTCGAGATTAAAACTACACTAAAATGAATTTACTTTTACTAAGGTAATCGTTATATACACCAGGTCGTTTTATATTATTTAATACCGGTAAACATGGGATAATTTACGTACTATCTAATGTTTTACTTTCCGACGTATCTTCCTAGTTTATTTACAAATGATATCACACCAGGTGTTTCGCGATGGTTCTGCTGGCTACAAATTTATGCAACAGGTCTCGCGTGTACTCTCCTGCGATCAAAGACGCCGTCTGGTTTTATTGTGTTTGTCTGTAGTGTGTATGTATATGTATAGGCGGGTCTTAGTGATAACCAGGGACGTAGCAATGGCCTGTCTAACCTAGTGAACTAAGAAAAGATAGTAGGTCTTTACAGCCCTGTAACAAACCTTCACCCTCAAGTGTTTGAGTGACGTCGGATCTACCTGCGTGGCACTCTTGGTGTTAGTGTACTGTGTGTTTGCAGTGACGTCGGGATCTATGTGGCACTCTTGGCGTTAGTGTAAGGTTATAACTCTGGAGACTGAGCCCGGCGTGTGATAGTGTGTTACTGGGTATGGTTAGATTGTATAATTAAACAACTTACGTGTCTTTCGATTGCAGTACAAACGTTAGGTCGCCCGGCGGAAGTGGTGCGCGTTATCACACGGTCGCGAGACTCCTCGGTCGCAATCAACAGGTCGGTGCTTACACGAAGCAATCGGTGCGGCGGCTACTGGATATCTGGAACGACGCAGCGGTCTCGGTCACGATCGGGCATTGATAAATGATGAACAGCGAACTTTCGAGATGATCCCATCAGAGATCTGATAGCGTCGCAGGTTTATAAAGGTGCATCGGTGGGCGGCTTCGCGGCTACCGTGCGTGATGCCGTTATGGAATTGGTTCAATTTTTCTGACGTGCAAAACTTACTGGTTTTAAAATACGTCAGCGGTGATTAAAATTATTTGTGGTGTAATATCGCGTAAACTTTTGAAATTTTAGATATAGGATGGTCCGCGAATAATTTATTCTAAAAAGCATACGTAAAGGACTGGTTCTTTACAAAATAACAACAAAATAAAACAAAATAAAATTTTATACCTGAATTAGTAGCGGTAGTAATAGTACGTGCAAGTAATTCCGGTACAATATTTATTATGACGTTAAAGATATGTACCATGAAAAAAGTTAAAAATACAAAATATACATTATAAGTTAGATATGTAAGTGTTTCATTACTGGAATTAGTAACTACAAGTTTTCTCAATACTTTAACAATTTTATTTAATGCAGATGTAATTTTGTAATGTTCCTGTTCTAAAATATTATTCATAAGTGTTCATTTGCAGTAAACCATTAAATAAAGTAAACATATTTGTCATAAATATTTCACGTCTCGAAACAAATCAATAGATACATTATTATAAGTTTGTTATATTTAGAATTTACATCAGCTCTACATACACAAAGACAATATTTACATCGATTGGGGTTTATCTTGATATCAGTTGGTTACTACTCTAGCAAAATAGATCTCGTAGGTTTAAATGCTACTGAGGCAAACGTTTCATTTATGTATTTAATAAAATTAATAATTTTAAATCAATAGATAGCCTTAAATTGAATCAATATGTCCACCAAATAATTAGAACACTTTATTTTTGTTGCGAAGTACGCTTGTTGCGTTAAATTACAAACGATCAATATAATATTAAGTTGAGGTACAAAAACCTGAAAAATGATCAAATAACATTCATAATTATGACATTTCATCATAAAAATTGTTGTATGGAAATTCAATAGAATACAATTCAATAATCTTTAAGTCAATCAACTCAAACACAATGTGAAAGTTATCCAAGTCACTGAACTTTTTTAATTTTTCCACCTATAAGGAAAGCGACTGTAATAGGTCAAAATTTCAAAATTGAACTGAAAGCGGAAATATCCGTTTTGAGGTCCCCCGAGTTCAAAAAGTGATTTTAGAGAAATACCATAATGGGTGTCTGTGATGAATTTTGCGTACGAGATATTTCAAAAACTTGAAAAGAGATTGCATTCAAAAGTCGTTTAAATTTTTAAGGACTAAATATCTAAACCCCACTGATTTTTGGACTATCTGCATTCAAATTTGACACAGGCGTTGAAAACCTAAATGTCTAAATCCCAGTGATAAAATTGAGGACAAAACGTTGCTTGGATTACGAAGTAATCAGACAATATGCATAAATTTAAACACACTTTTCAATTAATACATATCATGAAAAAAGTTTATACAGTTGCGACCGTAGTCAACTGGCTTAGGGTGAATGGTATGAGTAATCAGCCCCAAAATGAAAGCACAAATCTGGTAAAAGATACCTACACTTTTTTTTTAATTCATAAATGTTTGCATTTCCTAAAACTACAAATGTAAAAAAGTTATAATTAACATCTATGTAAATATTTTCTGTTTTACTTTTCATTTACTTCTTTTTTATTGAGTCGGCTTAAATAATCGTATTCGGAACGTTTTTCGAGTCATCTTATTGAAATTTGTGTTGCTTGTTGGCGTAACAAGTAAAATAATTTCAAGATAGCTACACTGGTCTCGGTATCAACCTTATTGTCATAATTAGTATAAGAAAACAACCATACAGTTAATTATTGAAATTTCCAACATGTAACTACACATTTGTAAAATAGCAAGGCAAGAAATGAAGACTGTCAATATAACAATTTTTTTCATTCTACGGATTTTTGTAATACCTGTACCTATTAGGGAAATATTAATAGAAGTAAAAAAAAAGTTATGAAACGGTAAAAGCTCCATAAAGCGAAGGAACCCATTTGTTATGTGCGTAGGCATAACTTTGCCGTTATGTTTACAACTTCAGATTCACTTTCTAAGTTCATAATCGGGACATTTTCCATTTGGCCTTCAGCGTTGCAATTTTTTTTTCTACATTGTAACTGTACTAATTAATATTGCAATAACTAATGTTTCTTAAATAAATATATATATATATATATATATATATATATATATATATATATATATATATATATATATATATATATATATATATATATATATATATATATATATATATATATTACGTACGCTGGGTGTTTTAAGAAGATGATTCATTCGTTTTTGTATAGCTTAGAAACAAAGTATGTGATTATTGTACAATGAAACTAAACCGCATAATACGAATTTTAATTTAACAGAGGTTATGGTAATTTTCTCTTGTCAAGAGGAATTATCACTTTGACTTTTGTAAGGTCAGTGTATAATTTGACGAGAGCCATATTTTGATATCGCCGCGTTCAAATCGTTTATTACTGTTGTGCTTTTCATTAAATTTATTACGTTTAATGTATTCATATGATTTATTATCTGGTATATATGATTCCAAACGGTTTGTTTACATAATTCATACATTGTTTACAGTGTATCTTACTTTAGCAGATGCAACATTATAATTGGAGTGTAAAAAGGACTATTTTTTTACATTTCTACCTTCCAACGTACGCATACATATGCATGAATGGAAGGTTATGCAATCGACTTTTTTTTCCCTAACGATAAATTGACTTATTGGCTAATTTTACAATGTTTGGCAAAGTTTCAACAAGATCGGTCGTGTGTGTGCGTGTGTGCGTGTGTACGTGTGTGCGTGTGTAAGTATGTGCGTGTGTGCGTGTGTGTGTCGTGTCGTCGTTGTCTGTGTGCGTGAGTGCTGTGTGCGTGTTTGCGTGTGTGCGTGTGTGTGTCGTGTGCGTGTGTGCGTGTATACGTGTCGTGTGCTGTGTGCGTGTGTCGTGTGTGTGTGTGTGTGTGTGTGTGCTGTGTGCGTGTTGCGTGTGTGCGTGTGTGCTGTGTGCGTGTGCGTGTGTGCGTGTGTGCGTGTGATGCATGTACGCGTGTGTGTCGTGTGTGCATGTGTGTGTGTCGTGATGTGTGTGTGTGCTGTACACAACAGGACGTACGTGCTTCAAGTTTTGTGTTTAAGATTGTTTTCATTTATTATGGAGGTGATTAGGTTTTGGGAGAAATTCAGCGGCGGTGAGGAGTTTATTAGGAAAAGCTTTTAGTTTTTGTCAAATATTTCTGAAACATTTCAAAGATATGTTGATTAATTATGTTCTATGCATGTTTTGATACGACGCTTAATTTAACGACAAAAAAAGTTCTAAGGTAGAATTTAAATAAGTGAACAACGTTTAGTTTTATAAGAAAATGTGTAGACACATTTTTCAAAGAAAGTTTAATTTTACCCAACTTTTCTTTATACAGTTTCTTAGTATAAAGCAAACTAAGTCTGAAAATTAATTAAATAGGATTGCAAAAGCTTAAGTTGTATCATGTGTATTTCATAGAAGCGGACGACTTTGGTTTTTTTCAGTTAGCATCTGTATGTCCAATAATGTCTATCTGATATGGAGCTTTAAACGTCCATCTGGCATAGATTACTGTTTTTGTTTTTACAATGTTGCCTATTTTATTTATACGCTATGAACGTATTAAAAAAATATTATCCTAAGAAAATTATTATTATTGTATATTATATAACGAGCTACAAAAGTCACAGATATCACACAAGCGAGAATCCCTCGGGAGCAGAATAAATACTTTCGTGCGAGCTTAGTGTACATTATTTTTGCTACGACCATGAAAAAAGACAGTGTATTGTTTTATTGATCACAAACAAACCATTACAATATATACTTTTATCTAATGTTTCAAGTTTTTTATTAAGAAATCATGATCATGCCCTAAAGAATAGTATATTTCGTAATTTTTATGAATTTAAAGACAATTACCTGAATATTTAAACTTGTCGAATCATAAAAGTCAAATAATTTGAAATCACAATGGTTCTGCATCAGCTTGCTCATATTATTTATATGAATACCAGTAAGCACGGCGACTTTGACCGCGACCGAACTCCCTGTTAGGCCGATGTCAATCGGTAGATGCTACGGTAACATAGAAAAACAATGCTAAAGTAAAAAGCACACGTGTTTTTTACTTTCGTATACGGTACAAGGGGAAAATGAAACCCACTAGTGTGCGATAGTATTACTTTCTGTACGGTTAATTGTGCGATATGAATCACTTTCGTATATGGTCGTATAGTACAAGTTTTGAAAAGCGCAGTTTTTACATGAGTATGACGGTTTGGTGGTACCTACCTACGGTTCGTGCCGTAAAAGCCATACCAGCGTGAACAGTGTGTTTAAAACCTATTGTACACTATACCTTTTTACCACCGCATCTGAAGGTTGTTCTTTTATTAATGAAACTCTTAATAATTAAACCATTAAGTAGCTAAATATCGTGCAGCTCTGAAAACAATCGTAAATATACCCTTGCACAAATATAGTTATCCTACAACACGTACGAAATTAGTAGCTTGCTAGTAGACTTCGTTAGACTGACATCGTACACGTTTTTGAACTTGTTTCCAACTTTCAGTATATTCGTTTTACAGTCATTTACCATTTATATTATTATATTTTATATTTAAAGCTTTAAGCAATGACAGGCTTTTTCTCCAATGGGATGTCTGAAATGGGAAGTTTGGGTTGGACTGGCGCGTTTTACGCTGTCAAATAGTTTGATTTTAGTTTTCATTGAGGTTAGACATGGTTCTCGTGAATGAAAGAAGAAAGCTTTGAATTCTCCTAGTTTTGTAACTTAATCACCTAATGTGAGATTTACCAAACACCCAGATAGATATTACTTTATATTTATGGATTCTCTTCTATTGATGCGTTTCGACGGATATATTTTCATTCACATTGATAGGTTGCCACTTCTTATCTACTCCATTCTGCTTATTTTTAGCTTAACAGTAGGAAAATTATACCTAATAACTATAATTCATTGTAATTAGTAAAGCGGTTTCGAAAACCAATATCTTGGTATTTCATCAATGATCAATACTAATTTCTATACTCTCTATCCATTATGAACAAATAATTTATACTACATTCTTTTTGTACAATCTGATTAAACCAGAGTAAATTTTAAGATAACTGTAGTTAATTTGATTACTTCATTTTTAAACCATCCTGTGGGCACATGTTTAGGAGTACATATTTCTGCTATGTACGGAAGCCATTTAGGTAAGTGTATTGAAATTTGTTACTTTAACTATAATTTAGAGCTACATTGTAAAGAGCTTAAGCTGTGCGATCATAAAGTACCTTACATCAACATTGATTTTAATAACTACAAATGCGTTTTTTGCAAAATATCACTGCGTTATATTCAAGATTTGTTTATCTTATGTTTAGGGTTTACTTAAATTTTTAATAGTAAAACAAACAGCTTCATAGCGCTTCATAGCAATACTACCACCTTTAGCATGGGCTCCTTAATATTGGTGCTCCAATTTTGGGTAAGGGCTGCCGGTAACTTTCTCCTTTATTCCTTATATACTCACCAACACGCACTAGGCAAGCGTGGCGTTTTAACGCAATACCCCAGGTGAGTAGGGCGAGACGCCCACACTCACATCGATTCGTCGATTCGTCCCAATGATTCTGGGGGGGGGGGAGGGGACAAAAATTCGTCAATACCAAAACCAAGACTAAGAAGAGCTAGATCTGCCAGGAATCAAGTTCTGCCCCATTCGGATTCCCAGGAGGTCTCCCCTGGAAGCGCTGATTCGCCTGGCCTGCAATTTACTAGATACAACCGCCACCCTAACGTTCGCCTTAAAGGCGGGGTGTGTGCGTATACCAAGGGCAACGTAGGTTGCAAGAGGATGTCTACTTTGGAAAACAACAAATTTGACGCGATTTGGTTCAAACATGCTGGTCCCCAATTTGTGAAATTCTACTGTTGTTTGTATAGGTCCCCCAATAATAATAACTTCCAAGATTTCTTTGATTACCTTAGTCTGAAAATAGACTACCTCTTATCAGTTTCCATCTTGCAATATTTTAATGTTGGGAGATTTTAGTGCCCACAACTCCAATTGGCTTCAATTTTCATCTACCACTAATCCCGCAGGTCATAGTGCAGACGCATTTGCTGTATCCTGTGATCTCACACAAATCATTTCCAAACCAACCAGAATCCCTGACAACCCTAACCATACTCCACATCTCCTGGACTTATTCCTTACAACTAACCCACTTGTCTATAAAACAAGAGTCCCCACTTGGTCAATCAGACCACTGCCTAATCGAAATAACTTCCACTGTACCCAATCCCACTGTTACTCGAATAACAGATAGAACTATGTGATGTTTTAAATAAGCTAACTGGAGCAAACTGCGAGATTTTTGAGTATTTTTTTAAACGGTCCTCCTCTTCAAACATTGCTCTTTTAATAACTGAAGTTATCTTGATGGGTATCGTGTAGGTCATGCCTGCTCTCAACCCTGGTTTAATAGGGCTTGCACTGATGCGTTATCGCAAAAGTATAAACTCTATACCAAATGGAAATCAAATAAATCTATCGAAAACCACGCCGACTATATTACCCCAAGGAATAGTTGCAAAAGCATCATCTCCAAGGCCAAAACGGTGTTTGAAGAACATAAATGCAAAGAATTAGTCTCATGTCCTTTGGATGGTCGTAAATTTTGGTCATTAGCTAAATCATTAGTAGAAACTTTAGTACCTCTCCCTTTCCTGTCATAGCGTCTCGCGACGGAGCTGTAATAGATGATCCTGCTGATAAAGCCAACCTCTTTGTCGATTACTTTGCAACAAATTCATGTCTCGATGATTCTGGTAAAACTGTGCCGTCGCCAAAAACTAACCACACGCTACTAAACCAATCCACTTTCGATACAAGCTCCTAAACTCAATTATCAATCAAACTGACTCAAACAAGGCGACTAGCCCTGACGGTATTCCAGCTATCATTCTTAAAAAATGCTACTCAGAGCTAGTACCTGTATTGTCCAAACCCTTTTCGATCTCCATGTCGTCTAGTGAGTTTCTCTCATCCTGAAAGTTGGTAAATGTCCAACCTATTTCTGAAAAGGGCGACAAAACCGATCCCTCAAACTATCGATCAATAGCTCTCACTTCCATTCTGTCGAAAATCATGGAGAAAGCAATCAACTACAACTACTTTCGTTCCTCGACTCCAATAAACTCATAAACGACCACAAGTTCAGGCAGAGTTGCTCAACGGGTGAGCTTCTTTTATATGTCACCCAACTTTGGAATATCACATTAGAGAGGTCCGGTGAAACAGTCGTAGTAGCTTTAGATATTTCAAAGGATTTTGACCAGGTTTGGCACAAATGCCTATTTGACAAGCTCACTTCGTACTGCTTATCCGATACGCTCATTAATTAGACATCAAGCTTTCTTGACAAAAGACGTATATGCGTTGTCGTCGATGGCTTCTTTTCGAAAGAAACTACTATTAACACGGGAGTACCCCAAGGATCACTGATAGCTGCCACACTTCCTGCTACACACAAATGACCTTATTTTCTCAACTACTAACCCGATCCATTGCTTTGCAGACGATAGCACTCTACATTGTAGTTCTGTCAGTTTCCCCACAACAACAAGTCTAGTCAGGAAGTTAAGGTTGTAACAAACTTTTTGTTTGTAATAAAATTACGTTTATTTAGGCAACTTAACATTCATTGCGTGTAGCCTGTGTTGCATTTCGAGTTGCATAAAAACATGTATTTAGTTATTTTATTTAGAACTCGTACGCATAGTGTTCGCACATCAGTTTCAGAGATGTTCATGCGCAAAGACTACTGTAGCGATTCTAGTTGAGATTCTGAAGGTGGATGTAGCATCCATATTGCTTTGTTAAATTTTTTTATTAAGTGCTATAAATTTTATGGTGAGTTATAAAAAAGACACCAAATCTTCTATTTATTACCCAAATCGTTGAGTAGCTAAATTTTGTAGCCATGGGTGTAGACGTATACATATAGAACTTGTACACTGACTTGAAGGTTTTACAACGTGAAAATGGCAGTCTCAACCAACAGTGGCTTAGAACGTATCCTTGAATGGGGAAGGAATAATCCATTCACGTTCAACGCCAACAAAACCCAGTGTTGCCTTGTGTCCGACAAGAAAGATCGATCATTTCCTGCTGTAAATATGAATGGCCTAGAACTCAAGTTTTCAAACTCTATTTGTATGTGAGGGATGTCCGTATCATCGAACCTTTCATGAGTTGACCACTATTTCTCAACCAGCAAAACAGCTGCCCGTAAACTGGGCAACAACAACTCCTTTTACTGTATTAGTCTTAAATCCGGCCTCATCTGGAGTACAATTCCACCTCTGGGTCAGTGCTCCCCAATACGTCTTTGACTTCTGACCTACAGTCTCTAGAGCATAGAAAAATGGTTTCGATTCTTTCCTTGTCCTATCTCTATTACCATGGCAAGTGTGCCTCCGAAATTCACTCCTTAATACCTTCGCAGGCCATCTTCGCTGGGAACACTCGGTTTGCCCATTCACACCATAATTACGCACTAAAAATTCCATCGTGTCACACTAAATGGGCGCAATCTACCTGTTTTCCTCCAAACTTTGACTTAAGTCAATTTAATGTAGCCATTCATAAACATTTCTCGGCAGCCTAACAATATCCCTAAACCCCCCCAGTGTTCCAGAGTTTTTTAGCACGTTAGGCAAATCTTAGCCTGTTCGGGAATACGATAAGTAAAAAAAAGAGGTCCTTATAAAAATTTGTAAGGTACAGGAGTGATTACTGTCTTGCCAAAACAAAATATGGATTTTGTTTACTGAAATTTAAGAAATATGTTACTGATAAATGAATCAGTGGAGCTATATATGAACGATGTTATACATTTCCTATCGGTAAGGTTTGTGGTCTACCGTTATTAGTTATTTTACTGACTATTCAACTCACCCTCTCCATGTCAACTATCAACCAATTACAATTTAGTATTTTTTATATTTGGATCAATCAGAGCACAATTGTGCGACAAATCCACTAGTCGAATATTCCTGACAATTTTTTTCTCGTCCTGTGAAATTTAATTGCCTTCCGATAAAATGTCAAATTGACATAAACATTGATGTTTATTTTGTTCGTCAAAGTAATGCAGACTTCGACTACCATCGAAACCACTATATAAACTGCAACTTGTTTTAAATTAAAACTAATTAATTAATTAATGACAAGTCAATTGACCATCAATTTTGTTCGTTGAATATTCTTTTAAATACCAGACGGCCGACGAATTGCATAAATTTTTGTCAAAGTGCTTAATCGTGTTTATTGCTTCAAAATTTATATCGAAGCAATAAGCACTGATACACTTTGACAATTTTCGGCCACTTGAGGTATTGTACATGACAATTCAGTTATAATTATGTGTTTTGCGATTTAAGGTCAACAATAATGATTCCTTAGCTTAAGAACATGGCCGTAATTTACTTTAAAAATAATTCTGTCTTATCGTTATTGAACTTTGGCTTATTCTACATTGCGATCATTATTGCTTGACCGTGCCGCCCCTAAACTACTATTGTTCCGCATCTTAAAAATGAAAATTGTGCTATGTCCAGTGGCGTAAACGCAGATATTAAAATAAATATTACCATAAATGACAAACACTTTCTTGAATGACGAATTGCCTATTATAAGCGTACAAAACTTGAATAATTGTAATTTATGTTTATTTTGAATTGACACTTAATTTTTTTGGTTAATTTATTAATGAGGTTTGAAAAAAAAATATTTTATTGTAATACAAATGTAGATAAAGTAATAACTGAAAAAGCAAAAATCTATGTACGTTTATCAAATGCCAATCGAAGTTGAAATAAATATTTGTGCCTAACTTCACCATAAACTTTTGACAAAAATTCTGTAAAATAGCAGTTATTCGAAAATATTCATATACCTTTCTATCATTTAAGTAATAACTAAAGTGATATCAAGAATTCTTTTTTCTTAATTTTTGGACTTTTAAGGGAAGTAATTATAATCGCTGACTATTGAATTTTTTTTTGTCTATTTTATCACCTTTGAATTTAATAATAAATATAACTATTAGTTCTTTAATAATCAATGAATTTACACTGTATTCTTATAGTTATGGATGGCTTTGATTTGAAATATACACTGAAGTTGTTTGTCAATGAAGTTCTAATGAGGTGAGAAAATGTACATATTATTAGTACAATCACTCTTTAGAAAGGTTAACAATAAGAGATAAATGCTAATAACAAGTATTTTCTGAGGTTTAGTAAATGATGGCCCTTAAACCGAAATAATAATTAAAGAATAATAATTTCACCAAAGATTAGTAATGTTCAGAAATTGTTTTTGCTAACACCTCAGCTTGCAACTCTACTTATACCCGCAAAACTATCGATTTCGGACAATAGCTATTTGTATCCCTAGCCCCTGTAGCGTTTTATGAGTATGAGCAAAATATCGGGCTATCCGAGGTCCGCAACTGCGAATACTCGCAGAAATAGTTTCTGAACGTGTGTTAGACAGTTTTTTGCACCAAGGTTGTTGATTGATTAAAATTATGTTTGAAAATGTTTTTGCTCGCGCCATCATATTTTTAGTTATGTTGGTAGCACTAAATATCAACATATGCAGCGGCTGCAATGTAGATTCTGCTGTTAGTAGCTTATGAAAGATCGGTAGCGCTAAAGTAAAAATGTTAAAAAGTTTCTATGGGTTATTGAGAATTTAAGAATTGATAAGTCAGTGTTACCGGACGCACAAAATAGTAATTTGTATCAATAGTCCAGAAACCATCATTTTGCGAGTATGAGCAGAATTGCGGGCGGAGGCTTGCAAGATTTGTTTCAGGGCGTGTGAGTAACAACAGTTTTGTACTGACATCATTAATTCATTAAAATATTTTTAATTTGCTTGGTGCCACCATCATATTTTAAGTAAAACATCTACGTGTCAAACAATTGTGGTATTACACCTCTCTGGGCATTTTCGTGGTGCCTAGGCCAGAAAGAATACACAATTTTGAGAACTGGAAAGCCATTGCTCCCGGACAGAAGCAAAAAAATAACTATTAGTAACTTTTTAATCTTTGCCTCCGTTACTTAAAGTTATTTGAATATTACTGCATATCGTTGCGCCATAGTATGAACCATTATAATAGGCTGTTCAAATCTATGATTTGGTCCCAATCTATACACGTTATTATTATTATATATTTAATATAATTAATAATAATTTTTAATTACATGTTTACGTTTGAACTTATTCGTTCATAACAAAACTTATAATAATTTAATATTAGTCAAGTTGCTTTGGTATGTGTGAATCCTTGCGGGCCCACATTCCATTAATATAAGTAATTTGATTGTTATCTCACTATATTTAGTATGTAAATCAGTTCTACATATATAAAGACAAAATTCATCAATTGGGGCTTGAATCTCGATAGCGCAGTTGGTTAGCACGGTACTCTAGCAAAGTATAGGTCATAGGTTCAACTCTTACTCGAGGTACACTTTTTATTTATGTATTTAATAAAATTAATAATAATATTTAATTACATATTTACTTATTCGTTCATAACAAAACTTATAATAATATATACGTAATTGTTTCTTCAAGTTTCTAACGGATTTTCTGAAAAAGTACACACCATGGTAATATTTAGCCAAACAATGTATAAAACAGATAATTAGTAAGTTTTGAACTATTTCGTAGAAAACGTTTACTTTTTAATTTCTAGCTTATCTAAGTTTGTTTCTGTTTTCTTTAAAGTGTTTGATTGAGCGCACTCGAAGTCCCGTCTAATCGGTAGAGTGAGATCACAGTCTACAATCCCTCACAAGATCTCCCGTCCAAGTCCTTATCAGTATGTTTAATTATTCAATCGCACACGTTAACTCCCGTTTGTATGTAACTATTGAGGGTGAAAGTGCACAACCACGTTAATATAATGGAAAAAAAGAAGATCTTGCAAATAAGACACTTTTTATTTAAAGATATTACGATGATACTATATAGCTGGACTGATAATTTTAATGCTTTAACATTTATATTTATTATGCCTAACTAGCTTAACAGTCGCATGTAAAGACTCTTCAAAGGGGATAGGGTTCAAATTTAGAAGACACTTTAAAACTATATGATAAAGTAAATTATTATTTCGTCGATTTATATTATGATTTTGAATATCCATAATTATAAGTAATGTGATTAATTCACATTGAGTTGTCACCCATTTATATTTTATTATATCCAATTTGTTCAAATAAATAGAATTATAATTTTTAAATTGCATCGATATATGTGCAACTCCCTGTACATAAAAAAATCTTCAAATGTATAATGTTTGAATTTAGTAAATATTATAATAACCATTTAATTTTAGCTCAATTAATGTTCCCTTTGGACATGAATACAAGTTGTCGCACATCATGTTTATTACAAAATATGGACATCATTAACACACCAATGAAATTATCAATATCAACAATAACATACATAAATTGGTACACTCACATGCAAATGGCCTCTTTATCTTCTTCACGCTGATGTGGTTGACCGTAGAAATCAGCTCCTTCGAAATCCAAATCTGCTTCTTTGACATCCAACTTTGCTTCTTTCTTAATGGTTATTCGTTTAAGTGAGTTTCACTAATATTTCTCCATACATGATAATTCTTTATTTTCAGGATCATCACACTTTATTACTTTTATTTCAAAATAATTTTTGAAATGCATCATTAGTTTGAAGATTATTTAAATTAAACACGCTTCCAATAATTAAAATATATAAAATAACAGAAAAAACGGAGAAAACACAATTAACAAAATCCATATCAAACGTAAACAAAAACTTAAAAACAATGTTGAATCTCCGGAAAATATTTTCATTCGTAGCTGTCGATAACAACCGAATTTTATTTTAAAGGTAAACTAACCGTAATTTAATAATTACCGACAAATGAATATCACTTGTTTTTTTAAAAACCGCACTTTACTTTTATTGAAAGTGACGTTATTTTGTTTAAAATATTTACGAGAAAATTTGGCAACATCTTGCTTAGCAAGTTGTTGGAACAGAGAAAAACTGAGAGAGCTACTAATCCTCCAGCACTTCTATTTATATGCAAATCGTTAGAAACCAAATTCATCAATTGTTATCAACAACTATTTCAAATTTTTCCTCAATTCTGATTGGCTAATGCTTTTCTTAAAATACAATTTAATTTCAAAAGCTCATAACTTTTGAACACCTTAATCTATCTTAAAACTAACAACATTTTTGGAATCTACATAAATTTTTGAATAAAATGAGTCCTTACACGAATTACTTCCTCCAATTATTAAACATGTTAATTTTTACATTGATTTATTGATTTTATACTAATTTTATGCACTTTTCAGGCCTGGAATTGATTTCCACATGAATATGGGATGCTATTACATATAAATACACATCCTTTAAATGCCTACGGCCAATTTGAAAGGAAAATTATCTGAAATTTTCATATACCCTTAAAAACAAAATTTGGTAAAATAGTCACTAATATAGTGAATTGTGACTTGCAATTGAGGCTACTTTACTATTTTTACCTCTTATAATTTATTTTGACCAAATTGTCCCAATCTACAACAAATTTTACATAATTTTTATGCGAGGAATTAACATAACCTCAAATCAATACAGTAATTTTTAAATGTATAATTTTACACTCTTGAGCACTTGAAATGTTTGTGAAAGTGTATATTCTTAATGTTTATGTCTTAATTTAATTTATTCTCACACTTTTGGAAGTTTGTAAGTTCTTCTAAGACTTGTATAGAATTGTTGCATATCACTAATTTAATGTCTGTAAATGTTAATTAATCACAATTATTCCAGAACTGCTCGATTATTTATGTCTCATTGTTAATAACCAATGTATTTATCCTGTTTTTATTTAATTTTAGCACTTATATTTCGTTTTTCGCACTAACACGAACGTTTTCATAAATCTTGGCTGCATTGAAATTGTGACATTGATATATGCCTAATACTAGTTTTAACATCACGTTTGTTATCTACAGCCTGTACTTCATGTCTTTAGGGAAAATTATACTTAAATAACCCTAATAACTAATAATGAAATTGATTTAATGCATTACGATAACTAACATACCTTATACTTATGTGTAATATGTTGTCGAATATTATAATTTTAACATATTATTATTATGAATTATATAAATTTATATCCATCTCAATGTTAATCAATCGTCCCTACCTAATATTATATATATATATATATATATATATATATATATATATATATATATATATATATATATATATATATATATATATATCGAAATGTACCATATGTACAAATTAATGAAATTTCTTGCTGTGTGATCACATAGCTATACTAATGTAATTTTTAAACATCTCAATATATTATATGCAAACATAAATAATGAAACCTAGGCAGTGTTACAAAAACTCCACTTATAAGCTACACATTTAACAAAATTATATCGAGAAATTAACGACATTTGGTATTGAAAAATTTCTTCTGAGACTTATTTGTAATTTAACAAAGTTTCTTTTCTCAATTTGATTTGATAAACACTATAATGTTGTTTATCTTGTCATTAATGTGCTTAACGTGTAACTGCATCGATTCTACATAATCAAGCATTGCTTGGGTGTTACGTGGCAACTTTGGAAATTTTCTTCGTTGACTTCGGCCAATGTTGTTTCTTATGTAAGTGATGTCCCTTACACTGAGAGTATCCAAAACATTAGTCGACGTCTCCAAAAAGGTGTGAATCAGTTTTTCGACGTCTCCAAAAAGGAGTTAATCAGTTTAGATGGTGGTTAGGTAAAATGGGAAATACAGAATTTCTAGAAACATTATTGAAAAATACCTAATGTACTTTTAATAGGGAGCTAGTAGATAAGCATATAACACGTTAATTACATTTTTCCGCTGGACGGGACTTCAGGTTTGGGATTAGCGTCTCCCTATGATATAACTTTCTCCATGGACAGGAGATCGTGCGAAGGATTAAAGTTAGACGGGAGATCGTGTACACCGGTTTTATTCATTAAGAAAAAGTGATGGCCTCTGTTGCGCTACCACAATTCCTAATTTTCTTATTATTAATCATATGCGAAATGATGTATTTCGTTAAAAAAATTGTGTTGTTTCGTACAGTAATATTATTTATGTAACGTGCTAAATTTTCCTAATTAAAACATTTCATAATATGAAAATTTGCCAGATTATTTTATTGCACAAAATTACCTGGTTAGGCCATCTATTGTCAATTGGCTGAATCCTGAAATGTTGTAACTATTCAAAGATAAGGTTATTATGGTAGTTTAGGGAACTCTCGGTAGAGAGCAGGACGTTAAAACAATTTTCAACACAATAAATCGATTTATTAGCAATTTGTAACAAGGATGTCGATACTAACAATTTTTGCTTTTAAAGAAGCGATAACGTCTTCTTGTGCTTTAGGCCGATCGCCATTTTGACAACGCCTTGAAAATTTTTAAGCTCTTCTAAAATTGCTAAAATCGAAGGTGTTTCGGATGTACTAAGAAGAGCTGTTTTGTAACAAAACATATTTTGGACTATTCTGAACAATCTCTGTGCGAAATTGTGTTGCTCGCAATTACTTGCGGATGTAAAATAATTTTCCGCTGTAAAATTGGGTAAGCTATCTCTTGAATCTTCTTATTTGCCAGTAACACCTGGTTTTTTGTTAGCGATCGAATTAGTGCCATTTCATTGTGTCTGCATAAAACCTTAGGGGTAAATGATGTCAATCTCAATTTGTGCAATGTTTACATACCTTTTTCTTTTAACATAAACGAAAAGTTCCCTGATCGAGTTATCTGTTTGATACTGCTCAAAACTGGTAATAGACTGAGAATGTAAATCTATATGCATTCTGTGGACTGTTTACATGTACCTTCATGCTGACTGAAGTCGCCTATCCTCACTTTACTGCTGCATCAACACTAGGGTAATAATCTTTACCCGATAAAAGGTCAGAACGTTTACTATTTCTCGCATGTACTCCATTAGTTACTACCTTCCCCCTGTACGTAGACCTATTCTACAGTGGTTTACATAAAAGCATCGAATCACTTACTACCGTATTATTCCACCTACCTTTAATGCAATGCACACACTCCTCAAATTACCTAGTGCTGCCTAATTAACCGTTTAATCCATACCTAAGTGACCTCTATCGCATGTCCTGTGGGATGTTAAAATTCCTATACATATGTCAAATCAAACCTTTTTATTTTTTTTTAACACGTTAATCAGCGAGATGTATACATATGCAAGATCTTACATAAATAATCTTTTTTGTAAATAAAATCCAGAAATAATCAATTACAAATATAAATGAAATGAAATTGGAATATTACCCTTGCAAAGTTCTCTATTAAATTTAATTAGTTTGTATGCGCGTTGGAAATCTTACAAATACAGATATCTTGTATTAATATAAAAATAACAAAAAAACTAACAAAAAAATTGTGATTATTATTAAAATGGATACGCAGATTTTTTTACTTGTCTTCACAAGTAAAAAAGTAAAAAGGTACCCTCCTTTCTTCGACTATGGGGCTCTAATCAGGTAATCCTTTGTATTTTTCACGATCTTTTCAAAGTAAAATGCCTTTGTGGTCTAGTCAACTGCTTACAACGGATATCCTATTACTGACAGTATATTACACCCGATAATTCCTTCGCAGTAATTCTGATTATGTTTCATTAATTCAAAAAATTTCTGAAAAAGTCATATTGAATAGAGCTAAAGAATGAGAGAAAGCCCTTTGCCCACCTGCGCAAAATTACAACTCGTTTACTTACATTTTTAGGCCATTTATGAAAATCGGTTTTAGTGAAGTTAGATGTGTAATGCAAAGACTAGAATTATGGATTCTCCATTTATTCGGATAGACTTCAATTAATCTAATAATATACTTAGCTTCGCCTTAGGCCCTAGAACAAACTTACAATTAAATTGGAAGTATTCGCGCAATACTACATTTTACCATACGCATTAAAGATAAATATTTGAAACTGAAAACGTTATTTTTATTACATTACAACCCAGTTCAATGTAACATACCATTAAATTACTCTCTAACAAAAATAAAATTTCTAATTATTCAATCAAAAATAAAAAAGGGATGTAATCAGGTTTTTATTTTCATTACTAAGTAAATCAAATAAAAGAAAGTACGTGCTTAAAAGGGATAAGTACATTTAACCACACTGCTTTAAAAGTAAAATTCAACTGATACAGCTTGGATTAAGGTTATAAAGTTTATACATGTGTCAAGAATGTTTTTTTTATTTTTTTATATAAAAAAATCCTGTAAAATAACTTTTATAACACTGGTACACAATGCAATTCTTAATTTTGAAGTAGTTACAACAATATTACTTTTGAAATTAAAATCAATCTAGAAAATTAGAGGTTTTATATTTTCAATACAAACAAGTTTAGAAGCCAACTAACTTTCGTCTTTCAAAATAATTACAATTTGTATTATATCTAATGTCAAAGTTTTGCTTTTAACTTTGCCGATGAACATAATCTATAGAAAATCAAGCTATTCACACTTGTTTGTGCAGGCATTATGTATAAAAATAATCAATAGTTAATCAAATTGCTAGAGACAAGTCTATGGTATAAAATAAAGCAACCTAAAGTAAGAATAAAATATAATGTGTACTTTAAAAATATTCTTTTTTTCTTTACATGACGTAAAGCATTCTACACTGTATATTCGGTGAACAAGAAATATTGCATATAACCAGAAAGCACGTATGATTACAGAAAGTCTAATTTTGGGTTGTTTTGTGCTTGCACAAATAAGCTTGCAAATTGCAAATTTTCATTTCGCTCCCGTTTTTTTTGCCAAGCTTAACTTGGATGATAAGTTTAAAACAAGTTTGCTACAACCTTGACATGTAAAGAAAATATTGGAATCCCAACCCACAGATTAGTTACATCTCTCCTTTAAAATCATGTGCATACTTGTATGTATTGTCGGCTCATCTCGCAACAACCGATTTAAAAATCCGTTTAGATTGGGAGACGTTTTATAAATGTGTATTAAATATTTTGAATTCAGCACAACTACGAGTTTTGCAAATTATAAGAAAGTAATATGTAATATCAATTAAATGGTTATATAGGACGAAGAAAAGGTATCACGCGCTGTTTGCTTTAATACTACATAAGTGAATTTCTTATTGTATACTACCTTCTGTAGGGTTATGCAGCAATATATTACACACGTTGTTTTGTTTAGGGAGGGACCTTCACTGTTCTTGTCTTCAGTTTAGTTTTGAATTTTCTTTAACAATGATTTTACTAGGCTACTAAAGAACTATTAATTAATAATTTATTATAAAGTAAATTAAATACGAATTTAATGCTTTGCTAATTCTTCATTTAACTCGATACTGCACATATTATTTAAACATTTTGTCTGATTACAGTGGCTCTTCGAAAGCTGTTTAAAGAAGTTAAGATTAGTAGCATATTGTGTAGCTGCCAACAGTCAAGACACGCCAAGGTGCATTGAAAAATATATGTTATTTGCAATTTTTAAGTCCCCTTTCAGGCTTATTAAAGAGATTATTAAAAAATTACTGATAGTTGTAGATATGACTATAACACCAACACTAACATGTGATTAAAGATAATGAATTTACTTTTGTTAAGTACTTAATAATGAAAATTTATTTTTTAATATCAATTAAATCAAGGAAGCTAAATTTGCTACAGAACGTGAAATACGCAATGAACTAAAAATTTTGTTGATGTATGGTAACTACTATACAGTGAGCATGTAGTTCAGAATCACGTCAATGACAATTTGCCTGTTTGTTTTATTAAAGATGTGTCGGAGCCCTCGACTTTGTTTCTTCTTTCTTTGTGTATTTTCTAATTGTTTCCTGTTACACAGTGTGTACCAAGAAACCAGAAAAATGCTCAACTTTGAGATCTTAAATAGAACTCCCGTATATTAGTACATTTTTAGAATCTTAATAAAGTTTAGAAATATAATATAATATAATAATATAATAGAAACATAACATAAAACTTCTGCACAAACGTTTAATTTTTTCAGATGTTGAATATAACTTTAAATTATTTGTGAAATAGCACAATTTATCATTAAACCAAAGATAGAATGTATTCCAAAAATATTGCAAAAAAATTCTTCTTTTAAATATATTTAAAAATCATTACGACGACAAATCTGTGTCGTGTCTGTGTCGTTATCTTGTGTTATTGTCTTTCGGTCGTTGTCTGTGTCGTTGTCTGTATCGTTGTATGGTTTGTTTTTGTGCCTGTCCGGGTGTTGGTGTCCGTGTGCTCGTGTGTCCATGTGTCCGTGTCCCCGTGTGTGCGTGTGTCGTGGGTCCGTGTGCGTGTGTGCGTGTGTGCGTGTGTGCGTGTGTGCGTGTGCGTGTGTGCGTGTGTGCGTGTGTGTGTGTGCGTGTGTGCGTGTGTCGTGTGCGTGTGTGCGTGTGTGCGTGTACGTGTGTGCGTGTGCGTGTGTGCGTGTGTCGCGTGTAAGTGTGCGCATGTGTGTGTGCGTGTGTGCGTGTGTGCGAGTGCGCGTGTGCGTGTACGTGTGTGCGTGTGTGTATGTGCAGTGTGTGTGTGTGTGTGTGTGTGTGTGTGTGTGTGTGTGTGTGCGTATATGTGCACTGTGTGTGTGCGTGTGTGCGTGTGCGTGTGTGCGTATGTGCGTGTGTGCGTGTGTGCGTGTGCGTGTTTGCGTGTGTGCGCGTGCTCTGTGCGCGTGCGGTTGTGCGTGTTTGCGTGCGTGCGTGTGTGCGTGTGTGTATGTGTGTGTGTGTGTGTGTGTGTGTGCGTGCGTGGGCGTGTGCGCGCCTGCGCGTGTGCGTGGCATGTGCGTGTACTGTGTACGTGTGTGCATGTGCGTGTGTGCGTGTGTGCGTGTGTATGCGTGCGTGTTTGTATGTGTGCGTATTGTGTGTCGTGTGTTGTTTTGTGTGTTTGTATGTTTGTGTGTTTGTGTGTTTGTTGTTGTGTGTTTTGTGTTTGTGTGTTTTGTGTTTTGTTGTTTTTTGTTGTTTATGTGTTTATGTTTTATGTTTTGTGTTGTTTATGTTTTGTGTTGTTATTTTTGTGTTTTGATGTTTGTTGTTTTTGTTTTGTATTGATGTGTTTATGATGTTTATGTGTTTATGTATTTGTATATTTATATGTTGTTGTTTTGTTTTTGTGTTTATGTATTGATGTTATGTTTTTGTTATTGTGTATGTTGTTGTTTGTATTTATGTTGTTTGTGTATTTGTGTATTTATGTGTTTGTGTGTTTGTGTGTTTGTGTTTTTTGTGTTGTGTTTTTGTATTTATGTTTTATTTGTGTCATGTTATGTGTATTTGTGTATTGTGTTGTATGTGTTTGTGTGTTATGTGTGTTGTGATTGTTGTTGTTTGTTGTGTTTTGTGTGTTATGTTGTTATTTATGTTTTGTTTAGTGTTTGTGTGTTTTGTGTTTGTGTGTATATGTGTTTGTTTGTATGTGATTATTTGTTTTGTGTTTGTTGATTTTTTGTGTTTGTGTGTTGTTTTTTGTATTATGTATTTATGTTGTATTGTGTGTTTTCATTTGTTGTTTGTGTATTTGTGTATTGTGTGTTGTGTGTTTTGTGTTTTTAGTATTTTGATTTAGTTATTTATAGTGTTTGTATTTATATATTTAGTGTATTTTATATTTATTGTTTGTGTGTTTGTGTGTTTGTGTGTTTTGTGTGTGTGTTTGTGTGTTGTGTTTTATGTGTGTGTTATGTGTGTTTGTGTGTGTTGTGCTTTTGTCTTGTATGTTTGTGTTTTGATGTGTTGTTAGTTTATTGTTTATTATTTTGTGTTTTGTTTAGTGTTTATTTGTTATGTTTTATATATGTGTATATATTTATGATTAATGTTTATATTTTATGTTTTTTTTTCGATTGTGTGTTGTTTTATGATAGTGTTTATGTTTATGTGATTTATGTGATTTTATTTTTGTATTTTTTGTTGTGTTTGTGTGTTTGTGTGTTTTGTTGTGTTGTTGTGTGTTTGTGTTGTGTTATGTGTTGTATGTGTGTTGTTGTGTGTGTGTTGTATGTGGTTGTTGTGCGTGTGTTGCGTTGTGTGTGTGTGTGTGTTATGCGTGTTGCGTGTCGTGTTGTGTGCTTATGTCTATGATTCGCTTAGTTTAGATTGAAATCAGTGTCAGTGAATGCTTATGTCAGATTGTCGTTTTTATCAAATATTTCTAAAACAGCTGCATATTTTAAATATGTAAGCGTGTTAGTGTCGTGTTCATGCAGTGCGTACCATGTGAGTGTCAATTGTGCGTGTCCGTGTGTCTGCGTGTCCGCATGTCCGCGTGTGTGCATGTGTGCGTGTTTTCGAGTGTGCGTGTGTGCGTATGTGCGTGTGTGCGTGTGTGCGTGTGTGCGTGTGTGCGTGTGTGCGTGTGTGCGTGTGAGCGTGTGTGCGTGTGTGCGTGTTTGCGTGTGTACGTGTTTGCGTGAGTGCGTATGTGCGTGCGTGCGTGTGTGTGTGTGTGTGTGCGTGTGTCTATGTCGATGTATGTTAGTGTGCACGATAACTCCAGAACGAAAACATCTACGTACTTAAAACTTTGTATTTAGGCTTTTTTCTATTTCGCTTGGAGCTGATTAGGTTTTGAGAGAAATCGAGTGGCGGTGAGGATGAGCTTGTAGAGCCAATAGACCTTAACCATATCGATTAATTTTGTTCTGTGGAATTTTTTGATACGATGGGAAAAATTAGCTACAAATGTTCCTAAGGTAGAATTTAAGTGTTAGTTAAAGTTTTTTTTTTAAATATCTGAATAATGATTAATTTTATTGGAAAACTAATGGACATATTTTGCAAAGAAAGTTTTAATTTTACATAACTTTTGTTTATAAAGTTTCTTAGTATAACGCGAAGTAAGTCTAAAAATTAATTAAATATGAATGAAAATATTTCAACTGTTTTATTGATATTATATAGGAGCGGTCTATTTATGCCTGTTAATATCTATCTGACATGAAGTTTTAAACGTCTGTCACAGATTATGGTTTTTGTTTTTTCAATTTTGCCTATTTTTGTAATGAAATTATTATAAAGGAGACTGCATAATTACCCTAAAAATTAAATGTTAAGTTTCCGCAGCAATATAATAATTTAACATATGTAGATGCCATTAAAGTTAAAATTAAAAGTCATGTGAGACATATGACAGTGTATTTTGACTGTAAAATGACAATTACAATTATTAATAAAAAAAACATTTCTTTGTAAAATTTGTGATCATCAAGGCAGTGTAATAGTATTTAATTTTGTTAGGGATCTGGCCATTCTTTACTAAAATTAAACCCCATATTTGGCTTTTCATATATTTTTCATATTTCATAAATTTATTCGAACATCTTAAACAAGTCTTAAAAAATTACCACTACTGAGGACGACAACTGTAATTGTTACCGAAATGTAAAACATAAATGTAAAAATGCATTATTAAAAAACTCAAAAATCTTTTAATTATGTGTAATAATGGTGAAAATTTAACGTTATACTTATTAAAACTGAGTGGGTCCCAAAGAACTGAAATTCTTATTATGAGGAGTTAAGGTAAAGGAAGCGACTAAGAAAATACTAGTACTGTTATAAAACATTAAACAGTTTGTTTAAATTAAAAACTTAGTTAACTAGTTATGAAGTGAAATGTCAAGTTTTTATGAAAGTATCCCGACAGAGAGACAATTTCAAAACGAACTGTTGAGAAGATTGTCCAAAAATTCTATAACGTGAGTTATGTAAGAAACCGTCCTAGAACCACCAGCGGTAAATTAGAAAGAAAAGTAGACGATGAGGAGAGAATAAAAAGGAAGAATAACATCGTGATAAAGGGGTGGAGATGCTACAGAAATAGCTGCAAGGGATGATGGAAGAGAAACTAAATGTAAGAGCAGAAGTTAGAAAAGTGTTGGTGATAAACAAGGAGAAGGAAAATGAGATGGTAGTGGTGGAAATGGAGAGATGGGAGGAGTAACAGAAGATTATGGCAGAGAAGAAAAAACTGAGGGTTACAGGAATTTACATAGACCACGATCTAACAAGGGAAGAATAGAATGTACAAGAACAAATACGTAACAAGGCGACGGAAAGAAGAACGGAGGGAAGAAAAGGATAGGTAAGGTATATATAAATGGAGATAGATGGGAAAGACACGTATGGAATGAGAGAGCGAAGGAGCTAAGCAGAGAAAGGGGAGATAGAAGGGATATACAAAGACCAAAAAACTAAAAGAAGCGGGTGGGAGAGGGGAAAGGAGGATAACGAAGCGGCAGCGAAATGGACAAAGGAGAAAAGGAAAGGGAAAAGGACACCAAAGGGAACAATGGGAAAGTAGGGAACACTACTGGAAGGGATGGATGAACTAAAGTTACTATTCTGGCGGGCATAAAGAATAAAGATCAGGAGTATTCGGAGTATGTCAGGGAGCAGGACGCGGTGGGATTACAAGAGACCTGATTAGAAAAAGAACGGGCGTGGTGGGAAAGGGAAATGCCAAGTGAATTCTCATGGGTGGTTCAGTGCGCGGAAAGGAACAATACAAAAGGAAGAGCAAAGGGGGGGATAGTAGTGGGAATAAAAAGAAAATGGTTGGAAGAAGAAGAGAAAGTGCAACAAAGAAAAGGTATCATAGAAAGAAACATACAATCGGGTAAAGAAAAAATAAAAATAGCGACGTCAACAGTAGAAAGATGAAAGAGACTAGGGATAATTTATAGGAGACGATAGAAGAGAGGGCGAAGGTATGACAATAATAGTAGAAGATTTTAACGCGAGAGTAGGGGTAGAGGGGAGATTACAAGAAAAGAGAGGGACGGGAAAAAGACAGACAAAGGATAAAGAATACGGAAGGAAAAGAACTGTTAGAAATGTGCAATAAGAGAGGGTTTAAAATAGTGGATGGAAATAGAGAAGAAAGAGAGAGGGGGGAGTACCCGAATATAGGAGCAATGGGAGAATCAATAATAGATTATGTAATTACGAATGCTGAGGCTGAGAAAAAGATGAAGATATTTAGGGTAGGTGAGAGGGTTAACTTGGACCACCCACCCCTGGAAATGATAATGGAAGGGGGAGAAAGAGAAGAGTGCAGAGAAGGAGAGGAATATATAATTAAGAAGATCTGGACAGAAGAGAGTATAAAGAGGTACAAAGAAAAAATGGGAAAAATAAAATGGGAAGGTAATGGAGTGCAAGAAAGTGTGGAAGAAATGATAGAAAAAATGGAGGAAGCAACAGAAAAGTCAAGTTTAGAAAATGGAAGTGGGAGAAAATGGGGTGGAAAAGATGGTGGAATAAAGAATGTAAGGAGGCAAGAGGAAGGCAAGAAGAACACTAAGACGTTGGAGAACGGGGAAAGCGGAAAAAGAAGAATATAAAGAAGCAGTAAAGATATACAGGGAAACATGCGAAAGTAAAAAGGAAGAAAACAAAAAGAAACAGGAAGTGCAGATTAAGGAGATAAAAACAGAAGAAGACGTATGGAAATTTTTAAAGAAAGAAAAGCGGAGAAGGGCACAAACGGGAATACAAATAAAAGTATGGGAGAGGTATTTCAAAGACGCGCTAGAGGGAGAGCAAATACAGGACGGAGAAGGAAAACAAAGTAACAAAAGACACGAAAGAGGGGAAAAAGAAGAAGGAATAAAAGAATAGGAAGTAAGAGAGGCAATAAAGAAGGTAAAAAAAGGGAAAGCGGTAGGAGAGGAGATACAAGGTGAGGAGTGCATATACGGAGGAGAAAAGGTGACAAAAAGGATGACGGAAATAATAAACAAAATACAGAGAGGAGAAGGATTCCCGGAGAGGTGGAGGGAAGGACATATTTGCCCAGTGTAAAAAAAAGGAGACAAGAATCGGATGACAAATTACAGGGGAATTATATTGCTAAACACTGCCTACAAAATATACGCGAACGTTCTGGAAGAAAGGTTAAAGAAGGAGGTGGAGGAAAAGAAGCTGTTACCAGATGGGCAGGTAGGATTCAGGAAAGGAAGAAGAATGACGGATAACGTATGGCAAACAAGGAATTAGGGAAGAAAAGAGGTAAAATGGTGGCGGCATTCGTAGACATAACAGCGGCATTCGATAGGGTGAACAGACAAAAGTTGTGGGAGTTCATGAAAACAAAAAGATAAGCGAAAGGATAATAGAAATGATAGAAGAAATATACGAAGAAACGAGGAACAGGGTGAGAGTAAATGGTGAACTGATTGAAGGATTTGTAACGAGGAAGGGATTGAGACAGGGATGCCCACTGAGCCCAAGCCTATTCGCGGTATATGCTAGAGACCTGGAGGAGACATTAAGTGGACAACAAGAGGGAGGCCTGATGGTAGGGAACGTGAAAGTGTGGACGCTGGCATACGCAGGTGATATAGTGTTATTAGCAAGGGAGGAAAAGGAAATGAAGGTAATGTTAAAAACGTTGGACAGATATTTGAAAAGGAAAGATTTGGAAGCCAATGGGAGTAACACTAAGGTAATATTATGGAGAAAAGGGGGCGGGAAAAGGAGGAATGGAAATGGAAGGATGAGGAGATACAGCAAGTAAAGGAATTCACTTACCTGGGATACATAATGAGACAAGACAATAAAGATAAAAGATGGGAAACACACAAAAGAGCGACTTAGAAAAGGGAATACGCTAATAGGGCAAGTGTGGAGTGTAGGGGAAAGACTGTTTCGAATGGACATAAGGAAAAGAAAATTATTATTTGAAAAGCTGATAAAAAGTGTGGTACTGTACGAGGCGTAAGTGTGGGGGTGGAAAGGATACAAAGAAAAATACTGGAGGTGGATACTGGGAGTGGAAATAGAAACACCAGGATACACCATTAGAGAGGAGGTGCAAGTAGAGAAAAT
Organism: Vesta saturnalis; assembly: GCA_036346205.1. Lineage (NCBI taxonomy): Eukaryota > Metazoa > Arthropoda > Insecta > Coleoptera > Lampyridae > Vesta > Vesta saturnalis. The sequence continues at coordinate 161,844 of JARFJB010000735.1, forward strand.
AAGGGTGGCGGCGGGAAATAAAGCAGTAAAGTACGACGAGGAAATGAGTGGAAGAACGGAGTTTAAAACTCTACAAGAATGCTGGAAAGAAATAAGAGAAGGAAGAATGGAATGTGGACAATAATCCAGGAAAGAATATTACGAAAGAAACGGATATGCAAAAGAAGAAGTAGAAGAACCAAGAAGGGAAGGGGTGAACGTGAGAGAGGACATAATTAAAAGGGATAGAGATGTGCAAAAGCAGGAAATATGGTCGAAGGTAAAAGAAGGAAAATACAATGTAAACTATAGGAAAATTAAGGGAGAAGGGATACCGAGATATTTGATTGGGGAAGGGATGAGAGAAAGAAAGAAAATGATAGAGATTTAGATGTGGAAACGAAGAGAGGGGAAACAGGTACTGGAGAAGGGACGAAGGGAGAAAATGTAGGCTGTGCGGAGAAGTGAATTTAGCACATGTTGCAAGAATTCAGGGAATTAAAGGAGGAGGGGACGGTGGAAGAGATACTAGAAGAAGGAGGAAGGGGAGCAGAGTGGATACAAGAAGCATGGAACAGAAGAAGACAGTTAATGAGAGAAGAGAAAAGAGAGAAGAAGTTTGTGTAAGTGAAGTAAAGAAAGGAGAGACTGTAAAGAGTATAAACAGAGAAGGCAAATGTAAATAGTAAATCGCAAGCACTTTGCAATATTTCTGTAAATTAAGCAAATAAAGTATATTAGTAGAGAAGGTTGTCCAAAAATTCTATAACGTGAGTTATGTAAGAGACCGTCCTAGAACCTCCAGCGGTAAATGAAGGCCCAAAAATAAATGTGTTGCTTTCAATCGGGATAAAGCCACTTCTAATGTAGCAACAGAATACAGAATTTGTCAAATATTGGGTGTAGAATATTAAAAAAAAAGAAAAATGGTGCAAAAACTAAATGAAGGTGACTATGTCGTCGTAATGAGTTTTGTGAAATCATGATGTTAAGAGCAGAATAAAATCCATATTTGTCAATATGTCGCTATTAGTACCACAAAAGTCCAGACTGGATAGTCGAAACTTACTCGATAGTCAAACTGTATACAAAATTGAACGTTTGGGTAGAAATTTTATATTATGTTTCTATTATATTATTATATTATATTTCTAGATTCTAAAAATGTACCAATATACGGGGAGTTCTGTTTAAAATTTCAAAGTTGAGCATTGTCCTGGTTTCTTGGAACACACTGTGTAATAGAAAACAATTAAAAAATACACAAAGAAAGAAAAAACAAAGTCGAGGGCTCCGACAAATTATTAATCAAACTAACAGGCAAATTGTTATTGACGAGTTTCCAAGCTACATGCTCACTGTACAGGGTGGCCAACTAAGAATGCGAGGTACTGTATCTAGGAAACTATCCATCGTAAAGTCCTGCGCAAAAGAAAGTTATGACTAAATAAAACGGCCAATACAAAAACCTGTAAAATATTTTCAAGTTACTGAAATGGCCGCTAGAGGGCGTAACTGCAATCTTGAATCTAAAAAGTGATGTTTCTGTGAATTCTGCTATATTAACCTAATAAAAAATAACTGATCTTTAAAGTCGAGGATAATCTGACCTTTTTTTATTTGGCACTTTTTGACGTATGTCTAAAAATAAAGTGGTGGGGGTATTCAAAGGTTTCCTTAAATAACCCCCTGTATCTTCGAAACGGCTAATCCGATTTGAGCGCGTTGAAATGAGCTATTCTTGGGCTACAAATTTTATAATATTTGAAGTTTTGTTAGTTTCACATGTCGTCGCTAGAGGGCTTTGTTCGACATTCCGACAGAAACGGTTAATTTTCGCAAAAAAATTAAAAGCATTGGTATGACCTTTTTTTCATAAACAAGTAGCTAAATGATGCCTAAACAAACTGGCGAAAACCGCATATCGATATCTTGTTCCTAACCTAAAATATCAGCCAAAGAAAACTTTATACGAAAATCCCTTAAATCTTTATTTTTTTTTAACTTTGTTTTTCTGGAATTGTTTCTATTATGTAAGTTGTGGCTCAACCCAAAATATTTAATACACATTTATAAAACGTCTCCCAATCTAAACGGATGTTTAAATCGGGTAGTTGCGAGATTAACCGACAATACATACAAATATGCACAGGGTTTTAAAGAAGAGACGTAAGAAATTTGTGGGTGGGAATTCCACATTTTCTTTATATGTCAAAGTTGTTGCAAGTTTGTTTTAAACTTATCACCCAAGTTAGGCTTGGCAAAAAAACGGAAGCGAAATGAAAACTTGCAAGCGTATTTGTGCAAGCAGAAAACAAGGAAAAATTAGACTTAGGTTATATGCAATATGTTTTGTTCACTGAATATGCAGTGTAGAATGCTTTATGTCATGTAAAGAATAAAAGGATATTTTTGAAGTACCTATTATATTTTATTCTTACTTTAAGCTTAATAAAATACTTATCTTTTTGGGTTTTTTAATGGTGTATTTTAAATTATACAACCTAAACATTTCGATAACACTTACAGTTATCTTCGTCAGTAGTAATATCTGTTAAAATTAACAATTTTAACAGATATTACTACTGACGAAGACAATTTTAACAGATATTACTACTGAAGAAGACGTAAGTGTTATCGAAACGTCTAGATTGTATAATTTAAAATACACCATTAAAAAACCCAAAAAAGATAAGTATTTTATTATGTGTGATAATGGTGAAAGTTTGTTTGCATTTTCATATTACTTTAGGTTTCTTTATCTTACACTTGCCCCTAGCAATTTGATTAACTCTTGACTATTTTTATACATATTGGTTGCACAAGCAAGTTTGAATAGCTTGATTTTCGGTACATTATGTTCATCGGATAAAGGTAAAACGTTGACATTACTAAACTAAGAAATAATGCAAATTATAATTATTTTGAAAGTCGAAAGTAAAACACCAAACTTTATACTTTAAAAATTGCGTCATGTAAATTATTGGAATTTGTTTCCAGCGCTATTATAAAAGAATTTTTTATATAAACCACCCACGCACGGCTTTATAAGCTTAATCCAAATTGTAGGAGTTGAAGTTTACTTTTAAAGCAATCATTAGTGCGGTTAAATGTAATACTGTTATCCGTTTTAAGCACGTACTTTTTTTTATTTAATTTACTTAGTAATGAAAATAAAAACCTGATTGCATTCCTTTTTTATCTTTGATTGAATAATTAGAAATTTTATTCACTTTGTTACAGAGAAATTTAATGGTTTGTTACCTTGAACTAGGTTGTAATGTAATAAAAATAACGTTGTGTTCAGTTTCAGATTTTTATCAGTTTATTGTGTATGGTAAACTATAATATTGCTCAAATACTTTCAATTTAACTGTAGTTTGTTCTGGGCCCTAAGGCGAAGCTGAGTATATTAGTAGATTAGTTGAAGTCTATTCGAATAAATAGAGAATCCATAATTCTAGTCTTTGCGTTACACTTCTAACTTTACTAAAACCGATTTATGTAAATGGACTAAAAATGTAAGTAAACGAGTTGTAATTTTGCGCAGATGGGCAAAGAACTTTCTCTTGTTCTTTACTTTTATTCAAAATGTCCTTTTCAGAATTTTTTTAATTAATGAAACATAATCAGAGGCATTTTGCTTTGAAAATGATTTAAAAAATGCAGAGTATTATACCTGATTAGAGCGTACAGTCGAAGGATGGAGCGTACATTTTCATTATTTTTTTGTAATTTGCTTCCATTTTGATTCTTTAGTAGACATGTCAGGAAACGCGACGTCATCATCTCCGATGTCATTATAGCCATTAATTCACGAAACATTTTACGAAGTATGTTAGGTTGCCAAAGCTTGATCCGGAATTATTTCATGCGTCACTTTCAAAATGTATGAAAAACAGGGTGCGTCCTGTAGAAAACTTTGACATGACCAAATTCGCGACCGAATTTTTGGCAATTTCACGTATTTCGCGGGCGTACATGCAAGATTATCTGGATTATCTTCCATTTTGGTGTTTTATGACAGAATTTGTATAAAACAAAAAGCCGCTAGATCAAATGTTCATTTTTAAAATTAAGACATTACCAACTGCCGCAAAAGTCCCTAAATCAACTAAAGTAAAAATTATAGTTTTAAAACGGAATAAAAAGAGCAAATTACAAAAAATAGCATAAAAAACGTGTTTCGCAAGGTCTAGAAGCACTGAATCTTTAAAAAACTCGTGGCTACATCACCTGTCTTTTTAAACTAAAATTCGTGCTTCAAGACTGGTCTTATGAAACTTGTCTTTAATATACTTGTTACTTTTATCAATACAAGATTTCTGTATTTGTAAGATGGAGACGAGGAGGGCACGCACGCGCACATGAACCCACAGACGCATGTACGCACGCGCACGCATCCAATGGAATAACATACAGACAGTAGCAAAAGACGAGAATACAACTCGCGAAAACTCAAAAAATATACATCGCACTAGCAGACAATACAATAAGCGAAGCTAGTGTAGAAATGAAACCCATATGGACTCCAATAATGCGTGAAGATCTTAAGTGCAATACACCTACGCAATAAGTTACGGCGCAACATGCGCAATAAACTACTGCGCAACCACGAAAGTGATATATATACCGGGTGTCAACGAGACCATGTATCAGGCACTCATGTTTAATAATGTTTTATTGAAATTTGAAGCATGTATGTAAGAAAGGCCTGTGGAATTTTTGACAAAATCAAAGTTTTAATATCACTTCCGGTTCGACGCGAAGTGTCCGTGATTTTCTTATTTCAGGTAGTACCCTGCATTTTTTTTCCATATTATGATTTGGCTTGACGTTCTGCGTACAACGATGTATGATAAGTCCATATTTGATTTTAAAATGGCGGCATATGGGCCATTTTAGCATTTTCGAAGAGTTGGCCATGAAAAATCAACGAATTTACAACAAAAATATTTTAATCATGATAACGTAAGAATGAATTGTCATTGACTTGAAAATGAAAATACCAACCATTTATTATGTTTTTAAAGTTATTTTAAATGTCAATAATCTTTTTTCTTTATAACATGAGCCCAATTTTCTACGTTTATATAGGGACCCATATTTTTTCTTAAATAATTTCGAAGATTACTACTTATCCTTCAATGTTATGAAAAAATAAATTAAAATTTTTTAATTTGTGAATATATTGTAAGGATTTATTGTAAGAAACTCACCGCATTTGTCTAAATTGTCTATCAAATATTAAAATTATAAGTAGGCTGTGGAAATAAAGTACCTATAAATGAAAGACTTAAAACAATGAGATATCGATTAACTACGATTAAATCTGTAAATAAAATACGCTACAAGGGAATATTTCACACCACCCAAGTTGTTTTTCGAAACATGAAGTACTAGGTGTGTTTTCCTCTGAAAAATTGTCATATCATTTAGAATTACACCTATTACAACATTTTATTTATGTCTAAGTGAATTTCAAAAAGTCATTAATGACAGTAAATGGATTTACAGGAAATTAAAGAATAGAAAATTCTCAAATAAAACATTGTTTTAAACTAAACCATATTTCTAACATTTAATTATAATTGAATTACATAAATTTTATTATAACAAATGTTCAATGTGTTCACAATGTGTAATGACCAACAACGATTAAATTGTAAATAAAATGCGATACAAAAAATATTTAATACCACACAAGTTGCCTTTGAAAATGAAAAATGATACTCTTATAAATTTTTCGTTTGGCTATCGTAATTGAAAATACGTAAATAAAACAGACTGAAATCGTAGTTACCTTTGAAAACAATTAAAATGCGTAACTTAAATGACAGTTCATATTGCTTAGTAAATGATATCATAGAAGTGTATTTCGAATTTTTTTATGTTTACAGTAGCTGGTGTTAGTATTTTGTTGTTAGTTTGCTTGTTTTAAATTTTTGTCATTCGTATTTTGCAATTTCGTATTGACAAGCTAATTCTAATTTATAAAAGATGTATACGCAGAATGAAAAAGTTGACATGGTGTAAATTTTTGGCGAATGTCGCAACAATTCCAGAGCTGCTGCTGCACTATATACTGAGCGTTATCCAGATAGAAGACATCCTTCTCAAAATTATTTTATAAGATTGGATGCATAGTTAAGTAACGTAAATATACAATTGGATGATGAACAAGAATCGTTTAACGTTAATGAAGTCACTGAAATAAATGTTCTAGTTCTTGTAGAAATTGATAAAACTGTCTCGCTTAGACAAATCGGCCAAGAACTAAAAATCAGTTACGAATCTGCAAGAAAAATGTAACAAAAGTACCACTACAGATCATTTAAGTACAAAGTAAATCAACAACTATATGAAAATGATTTTGAAAGAAGATTAAGTTTTTGTAATTTTGTTGTTGATAATATAAGAAATAACAACAATTTTCCTGGCAATATTTTATTTTCCGATGAGTCAAGATTTACATATGCAGGTTTACTCAATCGACAAAATACATGATACCGGGCTCAACAAAATCACAGATTACTTTTTGAAGGAAATCCGCAAATTAAATTGGGATTCAATGTTTGGCTGGGGATGGTAAATAATTTACTATTACCTCCTATAATTTTTAACAGTTCATTAACTTCCGAAAGGTACCTTAATTTTTTGGAAAACCACATTGTGACTTTTGTAAATAACTTGCTCGTGGAAGAAAGAAATGTCTTATATTTCCAACAAGATGGTGCCCCACCTCATAATTCTATTATAGTTAGAAACTATTTAAATGAGACATTCCAAAATCGTTGGATTGGCACAAATGGAAAATTAAGGTGGCCGCCTAGATCGCCTGACTGACACCTCTAGATTTTCATATTTGGGGATTTTTGAAAGAACGTGTTTATGCAGCACGATCAAATACTAGAGAGGGATTGGAAAATCGTGTGAGAGTAGCTATTAATGAAATAACCCCACACCAGTTGAATAATTGTATTATAGAATTTGTTAGAAAGATTAATTTACGTATAAATGCGGAGGGTCAACACAATGAACATTTGTTATAATAAAATTTATGTAATTCAATTATAATTAAATGTTAGAAATATGGTTTAGTTTAAAACAATTTTTTATTTGAAAATTTCCTATTTTTTTAATTTACTGTAAATTCATTTATTGTCATTAACGACTATTTGAACTTCACTTAGACATAAATAAAATGTTGTAATAGGTGTAATGCTAAATGATACGACAATTTTTCAGAGGAAAAACACACCTAGTACTTCATGTTTGTAATTTCGAAAAACAACTTGGGTGGTGTGAAATATTCCCTTGTAGCGTATTTTATTTACAGATTAAATCGTAGTTAATCGATATCTCATTGTTTTAAGTCTTTCATTTATAGGTACTTTATTTCCAGAGCCTACTTATAATTTTAATATTTGATAGACAATTTAGACAAATGTGGTGAGTTTCTTACAATATATTCACAAATTAAAAAATTTTAATTTATTTTTTCATAACATTGAAGGATAAGTAGTAATCTTCGAAATTATTTAAGAAAAAATGTGGGACCCTATTTAAACGTAGGAAATTGGGCTTGTTTTATAAAGAAAAAAACGAAAAAAGATTATTGGCATTTAAAATAACTTTAAAAACATAATAAATGGTTGGTATTTTCATTTTCAAGTCAATGACAATTCATTCTTACGTTATCATGATTAAAATATTTTTTTTTTGTAAATTCGTTGATTTTTCATGGCCGACTTTTCGAAAATGCTAAAATGGCCCATATACCGCCATTTTGAAATCAAATATGGACTTATCATACACCGATGTACGCAGAACGTCAAGCCAAATCATAATATGGAAAAAAAATTCAGGGTGCTACCTGCAATAAGAAAATCTAGGACACTTCCGGTCGAATCGGAAGTGATATTAAAACTTTGATTTAGTCAAAAATTCCACATGCCTTTCTTACAAACATGCTTCAAATTTCAATAAAATATTATTAAACATAAAAAATGACGATCATGGTCTGTTAATTAATATATATATATATATATATATATATATATATATATATATATATATATATATATATATATATATATATATATATATATATATATATATATATATATATATATATCATTTTCGTGGTTACGCAGTAGTTTATTGCGCATGTTGCGCCGTAACTTATTGCGTAGGTGTATTGCGCTTAAGCTCTTCGCGCATTATTGAAATCCATATGGGTTTCATTTCTACACTAGCTTGGCTTATTGTATTGTCTGCTAGTGCGATGTATACGGCTTCCTTGAGTCTTTTGCTGCTATATGTAAGGTATTCCATCGGATGCGTGCGCGTGCGTGAGTGCATGCGGGTGTGCGTTCGTGTGCGCGTGCGTGCGTGCATGCGCGCGTATGTGCCCTCATCCGTCTCCGTCTTACAAATACAGAAATTTTGTATTAATAAAAGTAACAAGTATATTAAAGACAAGTTTCATAAGACCAGTCTTGAAGCACGAATTTTAGTTTAAAAAGACGGGTGATATAGCCACGAGTTTTTTTAAGATTCAGTGCTTCAAGACCTTGTGAAACACGTTTTTGTATGCTCTTTTTATTCCGTTTTTGAAACTATAATTTTTACTTTAGTCGATTTAGGGACTTTTGCGCCAGTTGGTAATGTCTTAACTTTAAAAGTGAAAATTTGATATAGTGGCTTTTGGTTTTATACAAATTCTGTCATAAAACACCAAAATGGAAGATAATCTTGCATGTACGCCCCCTGAAATACGTGAAATTGCCAAAAATTCGGTCGCGTATTTGGTCATATCAAAGTTTTCCACAGGACGCACCCTGTTTTTCATACATTTTGAAAGTGACGCATGAAATAATTCGGGACCAAGCTTTGCCAACCCTCCATCCTTCGACTGTAGGGCTGTAATTAGGCAATACTCTGCATTTTTTAAATTATTTTCAAAGCAAAATGCCTCTGACTATGTTTCATTAATTAAAAGAATTCTGAAAACGACATTTTGAATAAAGGTAAAGAACAAGAGAAAGCTCTTTGCCCATCTGCGCAAAATTACAACTCGTTTAGTTACATTTTTAGTCCATTTATATAAATCGGTTTTAGTAAAGTTAGAAGAAGCAATATACTGATAAAAATCTGAAACTAAACACAACGTTATTTTTATTACATTGCAACCTAGTTCAAGGTAACAAACCATTAAATTTCTTTGTAACAAAGAGAATAACATTTCTAATTATTCAATCAAAAATAAAAAAGGAACGCAATCAGTGTTTAATTAATTAAATCAAATAAAAAAAAGTACGTGCTTAAAACGGATAACAGTATTACATTTAACCGCACTAATGACTGCTTTAAAAGTAAAATTCAACTCCTACAATTTGGATTAAGCCTATAAAGCCGTGTGTGGGTGGTTTATATAAAAAAAATTCTTTTATAATACTGCTGGAAACAAATTCCAATAATTTACAGGATGCAATTTTTAAAGTACAAAGTTTAGTAGCCAACTTACTTTCGACATTCAAAATAATTATAATTTGCATTGTTTCTTAGTTTAGTAATGTCAACGTTTTGCTTTTATCTTTATCCGATGAACATAATCTACCGAAAATTAAGCTATTCAAACTTGTTTGTGCAGCCAATACGTATAAAAATAGTCAAGAGTTAATCAAATTGCTAGGGACAAATGTAAGATAAAGAAACCTAAAGTAATATGAAAATGTAAACAAACTTTCAGCATTATCACATAATAAAATCCTTATCTTTTTTGGGTTTTTTGGTGTATTTTAAATTATATAACCTAAATGTTTTGATAACACTTACAGTTATCTTCGTCAGTAGTAATATCTGTTAAAAAAATTGTCTTCGTCAGTAGTAATATCTATTAAAATTGTTGATTTTAACAGATATTACTACTGACGAAGATAACTGTAAGTGTTATCGAAACGTTTAGATTGTATAATATAAAATACACCATTAAAAAACCCATAAAAGATCCTTTTATTCTTTACATGACATAAAGCATTCTACACTGTATATTCAGTGAACAAAACATATTGCATATAACCTAAGTCTAATTTTGCCTTGTTTTCTGCTTGTACAAGTACGCTTGCAATGCAGGCTTAACGCAAATTTTCATTTCGCTTCCATTTTTTTGCCAAGCTTAACTTGGGTGATAACTTTAAAACAAACTTGAAACAACTTTGACATATAAAGAAAATGTGGAATCCCCACACACAAATTTCTTACTGCTCTTCTTTAAAATCCTGTGCATATTTGTATGTATTGTCGGTTAATCTCGCAACTACCCGATTTAAACATCCGTTTAGATTGGGAGACGTTTTATAAATGTGTATTAAATATTTTGAATTGAGTACAACCACGAGTTTTGCAAATCATAAGAAAGTAATATGTGCTATCAATTAAATAATAATAATAATAATAATAATAATAATAATGTCCTTATTTGGACACAAAGAATATACATAAGCTAAATGACCAGCTGCTATGCGGATTACGATGTCCGAAGGGCGAAGTTCACTTTCGGGATGCTAAATCCGTCAGTGCTCTTCCACTTAGCCCGACAAATTATAATTTACAAAGACGGATGAGCTGAGTATATAATACATGCAATGAAAAGTTTTAAATAAGGAAATGAAATGACAATAGAGATGAAATGGGACGTTATATGTAGTAACTTAACGGTGTCTAAGTGCACAGCAGGTTTTACGAAGTGTTTTTAAAATTAGTTGGTGAAAGATGTTTGATACTCGGCGGAAGTGAATTACATACATTGTATGAAAATGATTTTTAAACAGCTCTAAATTATGTTTAGGAACAGTAATTAAATCCTTCCGCCGTATGTTGACATGATGTACATCAGTACGAAAGCAAATCTTATTATACAGATATGGAGGTGATTTATTCGTTATAATTTTGTGATATAATTTAGCTGAGTGAAGAAGTAAATGGTTATAAGGACGAAGAAAAAGTATCACGTTCTGTTTGCTTTAATATATAATATATATAATAAGTAAATTTTTTTATTGTATACTACCTTATAGGGTTACGCAGTAAGATATTGTACAGGTTGTTTTGTTTAGGGAGAGACCATCACTATTATTTAAAAAAAATGAGGGCCTGATACATGGTCTCGTTGACGCCCGATATATATATATATATATATATATATATATATATATATATATATATATAGTTCTAACAAATATATATTGGGTTACTCAGTGGCTCAGCGGTAAAGGTCTCAGACTTGTAAGTGAAAGGTATCAAAGTTCGAATCTGAGAGTAGTCAAGTGCTTAGGAAAAAATCATAACATATGAATTCGACTCAAGCGCGAAAACAGTCCTTCTTCTCAGGACTAAGTCTGACGACGGAGAGTCCGCTTCCGAAACGTCGGGGTATAAAAGCAAAAACTATGGAAATAGGCCGATCATCTCAACTAATAAGAAACCACAGTTACAATGCACTTATAATACAAAATAAAGAACTTCATTGATATCATTAACATAAAGTTTGAGTAATTAAGTTTGATGACCTTTATAATTGGTCGCACAGCACGCCTAAGTTACCTTATTATTGCGAGCGATTATTTTGAAGCGTTTTATAGATATAGCAACTGTCTAAGAGCCTTTCCGGTGGTTTACCTGGTTAATGCTACAAAAGGTGAGCATTCTTTTTGTTTTTTTGATGTTTGCTGTGAAGTACTAGCGATTATTTGTGTACTAATTAATTTCATGTTATTGACTTTAAACAAAATTGCACCATTTGATTTATGACTTTCCCTGATTTGAGTTATGATATTCTATTCACTCTACATGCGGAACAACATCCATACTTCCACTAAGCTATCGGCCACCCTTACCTGTTACACCAGTTTTTACCTATTTTCACCCATAACACAATAACAATAATAATGGTTAGATTTAACAATAATAAATCGATTAAGCTGTAGGATACACATAAATTTGACAAGAATCAAAACATGGACATACTGATCAAAATATTTGCCATACCACATTTGATTTTTCGACGAGATGTGTAATGGATGAAAATAAATTATGAATTTCAGTTTGTATCAAACCGTTTAACTATTGCATACTTAATAAGCGTTTTAACCTATTAAAAAGCTTTAATTATTCCAAAAACTATTCGTGTTAGAAAAGAACATCTTATACAAAATATTTCTAGATTTTTAAAAGGAATCTGCTTAAAACTTTAAAGTTGAATTTGGTCTAGGTGTCTTTGAACACCCTGCATAACAGAAAATAATTAGAAAATATACAAAATCAAACAACAAAATCGACGGGTCCGAGCAATTTTTAATAGAACGAACAGGAAAAGTTTTATTAACTTGGTCCCAGACTTTACGTGCTCACAATATAGGGATCAATAACAACATAAAATATGCATGGATGGTGTCTGTCGTGTAAGGGGATGAGATGCTGCTCAAGTAAAGTATTTGTTAGTAAAACAAGTCTCCTGCAAGCTTGCAAAGAGACTTTCGTTTGGTTTGAAAACAGAGCTATTGTAAGAACAATCTTGCAGAATGCCTTTTAAGATGTTGTAATTTAGCTATATGCAACTGCGTATGCAAGATTGTATAATTTCTAAGCTTACAAAGTGACTTGTGTAAAGCTGATTGCAAGTGTAAATTACATCAACCTTGCATTGAGCCTGCAAGCGTTCATTTATAAGGATATTATGAGCTGCAAGGCTTACAACAAGCTTAAATGAAGTTGGAAGCGAGTTTAATGTGTTATCTGGGATAGTACCAAAAAGCAATGACTACAAACGAGAGTCTAATAAAAATATCCAGAACCGACGAAAAAAATTTGCAATCAAGTTTTAGTCTGCACTTGTTTAATAAAAATACTACAGCTTATACTCTTTTTAGTACCGTTTAATAAATTGCAATGTGGTATACAAATTGTAAAACGCTCGCTTATGGAAAAAGCTGAATTCCGAAGTTTACCGTAAGTTTTCTGATTTTAAGAACAAACTTTTGGTTTTGATTTAATACAATTTGATTGAGCCATTCAGTTATGCGAACTGTTTATTTAATTGAAAGATACTTCGGTTAATTATTACTGTTTTCCGAAACGGAAACCCAAAATTATGTGCATTCATAAGCCGTAATTGCTAGGACATTCTCGTTTAAAACCAACATTAATATTTTGATTTGTTTATTCATGTATTCTCTGTTTGCTTAGGTTACATTTTTTTTAGCTGAACAAATAAAAAAAAACAACCAAATGAACATAGCTTTTCTAGACTAAAACTAATGATATTACTAATTATATTATACAAGAGGTAATTCAGTGAGCTAGGTAAACTACCTTTTCCGTTCACAGTACGCAAAGTGTTACTAAAACGTTGTTCAGAATTAAAAGTTTTAGCGTTATGCAAATTTTCAGAACCGTAAATTTGGTCACCGTTGGATGGGTAGGAATGGTCCAGTTTTATGGTAAGAGCCCAGATTTGACTATTGCCGATTTTTTTGTGAGGATGTTTAAAACGACTAGTGTATGCAGAAAATTTACCCAATGATTCCGAGGTATTAAAAATCGCACAAAAGATGCTATATCCGTTTACGAATTCTGGAAACCAGAATGGTTTTAAGAACTGAGACGGAAGATGCAGCGACGAAGGTGGAGGTTAATAGAATAACTTAATACTTGTTTTTGTTTTAATAATTTAATTAAAATTTCTTATATTTTTGTTTTGTGATCATTAACCCATCTCAAGGTATGATTGTAGTTTCAATTGCAGATTTGTTTGTTTCAAGTCAAGCTGACACAAGTCGACACAAAACGAAGTTGAAAATTGACACAAAGGAAACTGACCAATACTGGATTTTATCAAAGTAGTCCGATCATTCTGAACATAACGCCATAAGTTTTCATTCTGAACGACTTTTCGTAGTAACACTTTGGTGTACTGTGAACGGAAAAGGTAGTTTACCTAGAACTAAAATAGTTTTTGCTCAACTGTAAAGGCCTACTTGACTTTCAAAAATCGAAAATAAGTTTCAGACCAAGCAGGGCGGAATCCCAAAATGTGAAATTAATTCGAAAATTTTTGGTCAATCATACCTCTTGTAAACTCAATGGGACGTACTTATATATATATATATATATATATATATATATATATATATATATATATATATATATATATATAGTTCTAACAAATATATATTGGGTTACTCAGTGGCTCAGCGGTAAAGGTCTTATACTTGTAAGTGAAAGGTATCAAAGTTCAAATCTGAGAGTAGTCAAGTGCTTGGGAAAAAATCATAACATATGAATTCGACTCAAGCCTGACGACGGAGAGTCCGCTTCCGAAACGTCGGGGTATAAAAGCAAAAACTATGGAAATAGGCCGATCATCTCAACTAATAAGAAACCACAGTTACAATGCACTTATAATACAAAATAAAGAACTTCATTGATATCATTAACATAAAGTTTGAGTAATTAAGTTTGATGACCTTTATAATTGGTCGCACAGCACGCCTAAGTTACCTTATTATTGCGAGCGATTATTTTGAAGCGTTTTATAGATATAGCAACTGTCTAAGAGCCTTTCCGGTGGTTTACCTGGTTAATGCTACAAAAGGTGAGCATTCTTTTGTTTGTTTTTGATGTTTGCTGTGAAGTACTAGCGATTATTTGTGTACTAATTAATTTCATGTTATTGACTTTAAACAAAATTGCACCATTTGATTTATGACTTTCCCTGATTTGAGTTATGATATTCTATTCACTCTACATGCGGAACAACATCCATCCCACCCACTTCCACTAAGCTATCGGCACTTACCCCTTACCTGTTACACCAGTTTTTACTGCTATTTTCACCCATAACACAATAACAATAATAATGGTTAGATTTAACAATAATAAATCGATTAAGCTGTAGGATACACATAAATTTGACAAGAATCAAAACATGGACATACTGATCAAAATATTTGCCATACCACATTTGATTTTTCGACGAGATGTGTAATGGATGAAAATAAATTATGAATTTCAGTTTGTATCAAACCGTTTAACTATTGCATACTTAATAAGCATTTTAACCTATTAAAAAGCTTTAATTATTCCAAAAACTATTCGTGTTAGAAAAGAACATCTTATACAAAATATTTCTAGATTTTTAAAAGGAATCTGCTTAAAACTTTAAAGTTGAATTTGGTCTAGGTGTCTTTGAACACCCTGCATAACAGAAAATAATTAGAAAATATACAAAATCAAACAACAAAATCGACGGGTCCGAGCAATTTTTAATAGAACGAACAGGAACAGTTTTATTAACTTGGTCCCAGACTTTACGTGCTCACAATATAGGGATCAATAACAACATAAAATATGCATGGATGGTGTCTGTCGTGTAAGGGGATGAGATGCTGCTCAAGTAAAGTATTTGTTAGTATAAAACAAGTCTCCTGCAAGCTTGCAAAGAGACTTTCGTTTGGTTTGAAAACAGAGCTATTGTAAGAACAATCTTGCAGAATGCCTTTTAAGATGTTGTAATTTAGCTATATGCAACTGCGTATGCAAGATTGTATAATTTCTAAGCTTACAAAGTGACTTGTGTAAAGCTGATTGCAAGTGTAAATTACATCAACCTTGCATTGAGCCTGCAAGCGTTCATTTATAAGGATATTATGAGCTGCAAGGCTTACAACAAGCTTAAATGAAGTTGGAAGCGAGTTTAATGTGTTATCTGGGATAGTACCAAAAAGCAATGACTACAAACGAGAGTCGTAATAAAAAATATACAGAACCGACGAAAAACGATTTGCAATCAAGTTTTAGTCTGCTTTACTTGTTTAATAAAAAATACTACAGCTTATACTCTTTTTTAGTACCGTTTAATAAATTGCAATGTGGTATACAAATTGTAAAACGCTCGCTTATGGAAAAAGCTGAATTCCGAAGTTTACCGTAAGTTTTCTGATTTTAAGAACAAACTTTTGGTTTTGATTTACGATACAATTTGATTGAGCCATTCAGTTATGCGAACTGTTTATTTAATTGAAAGATACTTCGGTTAATTATTACTGTTTTCCGAAACGGAAACCCAAAATTATGTGCATTCATAAGCCGTAATTGCTAGCGACATTCTCGTTTAAAACCAACATTAATATTTTGATTTGTTTATCGTCATGTATTCTCTGTTTGCTATACGTTCGTTACATTTTTTTTAGCTGAACAAATAAAAAAAAACAACCAAATGAACATAGCTTTTCTAGACTAAAACTAATGATATTACTAATTATATTATACAAGAGGTAATTCAGTGAGACTGAAATGAGTAAATCCCATTGCAAGTGAATATTTCTCGTGTTCCTTAGATTTATAATTAAATTAATGAGCTGAGATTAATAAAGCAAATTGTTTCTGTAATTACTCTCTTTTAATGTTAATTATGTTAATTATGTACCGCAACTGAATGTAATGTTTTGTCCATATAGGATTGACATCTTTAAAGGAAATAATTGTAGTGGAAGGGTAGAAAATTCTAAACGCCCGGATTTTCCAAAGTGGTAATGAGAGAAAGCATACACCTTAATTAGCACACAAAAATATTTGTGTTACGATTGACGTAAGTAAACTCCCTTATGAAAATGTATACGTTCAATACGTTTCAACGTTGTTAAATATTTACTTTCCCTAAAAACATTTAGCATAAAATTTTGCAGAATTAGCATGTTGATGATTACATACAAATCTCAATCTGCAGATAGATAATATTTTCGAGCATACGATTTTTCGTTTGCATAAATTTAAAAAATAATTCACAATTTGTTGCTTCACACGCATTTATGCAGAGAAGTTACACAAAAAATATACATTACACAAAAAAGTTTATGATATCTCAAAAGGAACTATTTTAGTTCCTTTCCAATTAGTTATTGGTGAGGACCTGAGGAAAACTTCGCTAGTTTAATTTATTCAGGAAGATAAATCTTTAGTAATGCAGTGTTCGACTAATTTTTGTTCCCATTAATTTTGTAGATAATAATGTGAGTTTATTGGTAAATAATGTTGTGCGCGTTTTTAGGTGTGCAAACTTCTCGCATAATTATCATTTATTACATACCTTTGTTATTTCTAGAGGACTACACATTTATAATACCACAAGTTAATTTTCACCATGCTAACTGAACCAGAGCCGTGTCGTGGCTACGATGCCGCATCAGGCGGCACCATCAAGGGGCGGTATTTCAAGGTTTAAAAGACTACCGTAAACGGGGGTTACTTGAAAAAGTTTCCTGATTTAAAGTTCAAAAACTAATTAATATATTTTAATATTTGCTAGATTTATTCTTTGGTCTTAGTCTATAGTACACATTGCGCTATCTAAATTAAACTTTTTTTTTAACTGTAAGATAAAAAAAAATAAAAAGTGAGTGTTTGAAGTTACCCCATGGTATGGGGTAACTTGAAATAGACTATTGAAACCTGTTATAAAACGTGATCATTTTAAGTTAGAATAGTGTGGAGGTACTTGAAATAATAAGCTTTTAAAAAATATCTATAATCAATTTAACGCATTGAAAATTAAACATCTCTTAAGAAAAACAAAAGTCAAAGTATATCTGACACAAACTAAATCTCCATACCTGTAATGGGAAACAAACAATGGGTAATGCTACATATCACATTAGCTTTTTTCACCTTACAGATGTCTTCTTGCACAGGAAAAAAGTAAATGTTTGCTGTCTTTGATGATTTTCTCATGAATTTCGCTTTATAATGTTGACCATCATCTTGTAAAATTTGAGCAACAAACTTTTTGGTCGATTCTATTTTTGTCCCTCGCCGTATTTGAAGGACACGACAATGAACTCATCCTTCTTCAGATTTAGGAGATTGGAAGTATCGCTTTTATACTTTTTTGGTTCCTCAGGATCAATCTCAAGTTCTGATTCAGAGCTGCTCATGTCGTGAATG
Organism: Vesta saturnalis; assembly: GCA_036346205.1. NCBI lineage: Eukaryota > Metazoa > Arthropoda > Insecta > Coleoptera > Lampyridae > Vesta > Vesta saturnalis. The sequence goes on from JARFJB010000735.1 coordinate 179,826, forward strand.
AAATATTCAATGCCATCTTCACTCGTGGTTTCGTGAATTCTTGATCCGTTTTTCTTTGGCCTATTTTGTATTATTTTCTTCCTCCTTGGCTCTATTTCCTCTGGATCGTCAGCTAAATAATCTTCTTCTTCTACCGGTACTATCTTTGCTACATTCGTTATTTTTGTGGCTGTCTTTTTCTTTGATGTTCCAGAAGTACCAGGCCTTAACAAACGGTCCGCCACATCCACTTCCAGGTTTTACACTAATGCGTTTTTTTCTTGGGTTATTTGCTACAATCGTCCCTGGCTGGCCTAGCTTTGATGGCAAGAGTGCTCTCGTTTCGGATTTTCTGAACTCTTGGGGAAAATCAACTAATGAATCTGTCCACGATGAGTTAGCATCGCACTGCAGAACACTGATCTTGTGTTTGGATCGCAGATAGTTCAGATCCAACAATTTCAGAATTTCCATCGGTATCTAATTCCATTAAGCATTGTTTCAATAACCTAGGAAAACAATCCTTCTGAACAGGTCTTCGTTCTTTGATTTCCAACTTTCAAACTTGGCTCTCCATTTTCTCTTTAGATGTCGGAAAAAGGCAGCATCCAGTGGCTGACAACAGTGGGTGCTCTTTGGTGAAAGTAAAACAAAACGAATGCCACGTTTCTTGCAGTCTTGGATGATTTTCACAGATATGTGACTACTTAGACTATCCCCTATCAAAACTCTTGAGGTATCAGTATCAAATTTCTTAAAGTACGGCAAAGAAATGCTGCATAACCAATCTTCAACGACTGTTAGATTAAACCACCCATTCTAAGACCGGTTGTACCTTGTGCCATCTGGACCACCCTCCGTCCATGTGTCATACAGGTGTTCTGCCCGGTAACATACATAGGGTAGTAGAAGCGCCCCTGATGGTGAACCACAGAACATAACCGAAGTGCTCGATTTTGAATAGTCAATAATCGGATCTGGATGTTTGCTTCCTCTTCTGGTTATGACTTTTTTACTATCTGGGTCGTCAGTCATATTAGGCTCATCATTGTTTAAAATTACTATCCACAGATAGTTTCAATTCGTCAAAGTATGTATGAATGTCTCCACGTCCAACAGCGGATCTCGCTCTTTTAATGTTCTGATAGAGACATCCCGACTCAACATTTCTGTGTCTATTTAAAAATTGTCTGACCCAATGAATACCAGACATATTTGATTTGAATCTTTTTTCCACAATGCCTCGGCGATCTAAAAACTCTTTCACAATAACATCATTCTGCGTTAACGGAAAACCTCACTCACTAGATAATATTAGACATTGGGCAAGGCACTTTTCATCGTCTCCCCACACGACTCATATGCTTTCCTCTAAATTTCTTACTTAGGGTTGCAGTTGATATTGAGAAGGTTTTACTGGTTTTATTTATAGTTAGAACACCTTTTCTTACTTGATGGCCAAAGTTTCATCAGAATATTTTCTGTAATTTCTTGCACCAGACAGTCTCTTATATTTCTGGGCATTTCTCTGAAAAAAAATTAAATAACAGAATAAAATGGTGGTATATGTAAGAAGCAAATATTTTACTATATAGTATTCATATTACATATAAACACTTGGAAAATACAATAAATTATATTCAATGACTTTCATATGGTATTAATGTTGTCAAACACAAATCCTTTGTTGGCTACATTGTGTTTGAAGTTCTGACGTCATGGAAAAAAAAGTTGACCAAAAGAAAACGTGAAGAATTGCCGCCATGTTTCCTGCTCAATTCTGTGGAGTAATAGTTCAGATTATGTAGTGAACTTGGTTAGACTGATTCAATTTATCGCTTTAGGCTACAGGTCAGAAGTTTTCAGACCTATACTTTTTGTACCAACTTTCAATTGATATTAATGTTACAAAATAGAGTACTTACCTTTTTTTAAAAGGTCTTACATCAATATAATCTTAACAGTCATCTAATGATGCACCAAATTATCCACTGAAGAGCACTGAATAGTGAACCGGTAAGTGATACCAACCGAAATACGAAAATAGTAACAAACCATTTCAAGTTACCCCACCATTTCAAGTAACCCCAGTTTACGGTAACAAATCTGCGCCTTGGCGCACATTAAGATACGTCGTGCAACGGGAGGAGGAATCTGCGAACATGGTGGGCCCCTGCGCGGAACCCGTACGCCCAGACGGCGTACTACTCGCCTATACTGCGCGCTCGTCGCAAGTGTGTGAAGATCATACAAATCTTTTTTTTAACGTAGTGTGAGGTTGTTGTGCTATAGCTTTGTTTCACTGCAGAGATAACATTTGAGCGTTTAATAAAATCAGTGTTTAGGTAAGAGTGTTGCGAGTAATTGTTCCGACGAAAATTTGGCCCCCTCGTAATGCTTTAAAATAAATCAGTAGCGAAACTTCGTTAAGTAGATCAAGATGGCGGTTATATACTGGCGGCTGCCTTTCGTGGGGATAGTTAACAATGTCACTGTCAGTGTTTTTTACACCTATCTTACCCGCACTTTCGTTCACGCATATGCGTTTTTATTGAAATTTAAGAAACCTTCTCGAAAACGAATCAGTCGATTTGTGACTGTCTGATAAATAAACAGCTGTTCCAAATGTCACTGTACCCTTTGGGCTATTGAAATTTTCTGAGGAGGTTACCCTTAGCACAGGGATAGAGCTATATGAATTATATTTTCATAAAAAACTACTCACCTTTCAGTTTAGAACTTACCTGTTTTTGTATTTTTGTCAAAACTTTTATTTTACAATATTACAAGGGGGCCAAATTTTCGTTGGCACACCTGTAGGCATGAATTTTACTGACGCTTTTTTACATTCAGTTATTAGCGTTATGGATAAGAAAAGGGCAAAATTATCAGGATAAGAAACGGTTAATGGAAGAGGCGGAAGAAAGAAAGCTGAGCTATGCTTTGAAGGGATTCTTAATAAAAAAAATTTGTGGAAATAAACCCCCAACTTCCTCAAGAAATTTGTCGAATGTGGGCGATTTGGTAGCTGAAAACTCAGTGGACTCTCAGTCGCTTTCAGTTTTTGACGAAAATGGGGAAACACCATCAGAAATTCCTCCCGAATCGGAACCTGAACGGGGAAACAGTAGTAGTGCTAAGGGTTTAGGTACGGCTAATGAAGACGACGTTATAAACGAAGTTCTAGTTAATCCTGCGCTGTAGAATGCTACTTACATGACACCTAACATTCGTCAGATACTTGTTGAGAAGGGGCCATATCGAATTAAAAGATTCGAGTTTCCTCGTAATAAAGGAAGGCGTAGATTTTCATCTTCACATTGTTTAAAAGTATTGAGCAACGGAAAAGTAGTTGAGAGAAGCTAGTTGCTGTACTCTGTAAAAATAATTCAGTGTTCTGTTTCTGTTGAATTCTATTCCTCTATTAACGACAGAAGGATTCAACGCGAATCTGGTAAACGGTATGTGACTTACCTAAGCAATAATGTTAAAGGATAAGTTGACAAACTTGATGCAAATAAAATTCTGAAAGAAATTTTGAAAATCACGAAAGCCACTAAATACGTACTTTTCCGTAATTGCTGATTGTACCCCAGACATGTCATATTGACATCATTAACAATAAAAATAGCTTTCAACTCTGTCGACAACAATTATAATGTTGCAGAATTCTTTATTCGATTGTTTATGCTAGTGGTTCAACAGGAAAGGAACTGATACAGTTCATTCTGACACATATGAAAATGTTGGGTTTTGAGTTGAAGTGGCTTAGAGGATAAGGATATGATAACGGAGCCAATATGAAGGGAGTAAGAAAGGACGTACAAAACAGAATACTTGAAAAATGTCCAAGGGCGTTTTATGTGCCCTGTGCCTGTCATTCTTTTAGCCTTGCTGTGAATGACGCAGCGTTTCCTTCTACAGAAGCCGTTACTTTTTATTCATTGCACAAGAACGTTACACATCTTTTTCTGGTTCCATATAGCGTTGGGAGGTGGTAACAAAACGTCTTTCCCAATTAACTATGAAACCAAACTTAAAGCGACAGCGTTAGTGAACTAGATGAATGGTAATGCATAACAGGACTTTCTAGCAAAATACTATGGGGTATTTTTATATCTTTGAAATATTCAGCTGTTTTAGAAATATTTAATAAACCCAAAAAGTGACCCTAATAAACCCCCCTCTCCGAAACATCCAGACATCATAGCCGATCTTGACGAAACTTGGCCAAAAGTTGTAAAATGAGCTAACAAATCGATTTAGCGATAGTGACAAAATAGTCGATTGCATAAATTTCTATACATATGTATATGTAGATCTAGATATCTCGCTTATCTTTCGAGATAAATATGTACTGTTGCATATCATTTTAACGCAAATTTCGCCCCCTTCCAAATTAAGTAAGAATATGTGCATGCTGTACCAGCAATACAAGGGACGTGTTCAATTTTCGGAAAAACCGGAAGTAATGTTTTCATCAGGATAATATCATTTTATTAGCGCAAATGAACAAAGTTTATTCCCAAAATCCCAAGTTTGTAACCAAAGTAGTTAGAAAGTTGTAACAATATCAATATTGAATATTTGAAAATTCATATCTCCCATACTAGTAGGTTTAGAAGAAGCAGGAAAGTCGCATTCATAAGAGTGGCTGGTTGCCTAGAAAATATAAAAAAACAAAAAAAAATGCTTGGAGAGAATTTTGTATAAATCAAATTTCGAACCTCAAATTAGCTAAAAGTTTGTACCCTAAATGTAGGTCAAATTTGATAACCGATAATTTATTACGTAAAGAAATCTCTTTAAAGAACCTTTATTTATGTACGCATATCTATTTCCAATTTTGTATATCTTCAACGGTATCAGAAATATATATTTCTACAACAAAAATGTATGTGTGACTGTAACTGCGGCCATATTCAATTTTGAAAGCTTTAAAATATTGCATTTCACGCCAGTTATTGACGACCTGAATTTCAATTTTCTATGTCAAAATTTGAAACTTTGGCCCCAAAATAACACCCTTATTTTCACCCCCTGTATACTTATTGCGTTTAAAAGCATGTTTTGTCGACATAATTGTCTCGTAGATCTTCATTTAAGATTTCATCAAAATCGTTCGTATAGTTTCGGCTGGCGAGTGTCCATAAACACACACGCACCCACGCACGCACGCACCCACCCAGACACACACACAGACAGACATTTTGAAAAATTTTTTCCGGTTCAGGGAGTAGTAAAACATCAAAATAACGCAACTTATTTTTTTCGATTTTTTTTTCGGCCGCAATACTTTCTTGTTTAGCAAGAAAATAAAAATATTAAAAAATACAGGTTTATATATGTGTATATGTATATGTGTAATTCTTTGGCATGATACTACATTTGAAGTGTCAGATCTATTGCAATCTATGACTATAAATTTGTCAGATTGTGTAAGCATGTTATCAGAAACCAACCTGAAACTGAAAACATTAAGACAGTCTGGATATTAACAGATGCAAATGGTTGCTAATTAGGTAACAGAGAATCTTGAATGCAGCACCGATTTTCCGACCGAAACTGAAGTTAGAGCTAGGAGAAAAACGTCAATATAATTACGAAACTGCTGATGAGTGCTTAACAGAAGAGAAAAAATTTAAAATAAACTTTTTTAATTACGTTCTTCACATTACTATTAATTTTTTTGAGTTAACTATTTTCACTTCTTGAAAGCCATAGCAACAACACTCAGTTCTTGTGTAACATTGTAGAAATAAGAAATATGGACGACAAAACGTTACCAAACTACTGTATGAATCTGCAGTGAACACTTTTAGTCCAAAATGATTCAGATTTAAATGCACTTGAACTTCAGGAAGAACTGCAGGATGCATCGCGAAAGCTACCCTCATCTATGCAACCCATCGAAGTTTTAAATTATTTAGCTAAAAATAACTTAACAAATTTATGTCCGAATGTAATTATAGCACTCAGGATCTTATTAACACTTCCTGTATCTGTGGCGAGCGGGGACAGAAGCTTTTCAAAATTAAAACTTATTAAAAATTATCATATACAATACCTCAAGTAACCGATGAATTGCCGAAAACTTTTACCAAAGTGTATGAGTGTTTATTGCTTCGATATAAATTGGTCGAGTGCATTACCACGAGACCAATTTTGAAGCAATAAACACGATTAAGCACTTTGACAAAAATTTATGCAATGCGTCGGCCACGAGTGATATTTAAAAGACTATTCAACGAACCACATTGACGGTCAATCGACAAGTAATAAATTAATTAATTAGTTTTAGTTTAGAACAAGTTGCAGGTTATATAGTGGTTTCGATGGTAGTCGGAGTCTGCATTACTTTGACGAAGAAAATAAACGTCAAAGTTTATGTCAAGTTGACATTTTACCAGAAGGCAATTAAATTTCACAGGAAGAGAAAAGAATTGTCGGGAATATTCCGCTAGCGGAATTGTCGCACAATTGTGCTCTGATTGGTCCAAATATAAAAAATACTAAATTATAATTGGTTGATATGGAGAGGATGACTTGAATAGTCTTGGAAATTCATTGTGCCAGATAAACCTTACAAAGTTGGCTATAACTTCAATTGAGAGCACATTAGCTGCCAGTTTAGATTACACAGCATCACTTGATGAATTTGCCAAACTTAAATTTAGAAGAGTGAAACTGTAAAACTGTTAATTGTAGGTAGTAGTGCGATTCTTGATAAAATATAAGTTTAAAGTTGTTGATGTCAGATTATTTTAAAATTATTATTTATGAAATAAAAGTTATCATTGTGTAACGTGTTTTTTAATACAAATAATTTAAGGTTTCTTATTTAAATTTTACGAGAGGTGGCATTACGAAAACTTGCATCATACTGAAAAAATTGCACCGTACGGCCCTGAACTGAACAATACTGTTAATTATGGTATGTAAAGCATTTCAAAATCGTTGTGAACTTACTTAACTATGGGATGTACAGAGTGATCAATCTCAAGTGTATACCACGTGATCAAAATATTTAAGTTGGTACCACTGATAGGTTGGTAAGAAACTGTATTACTCTAGTTACTCTAGAGCATGGTTGGAGTAAAAACTACGATCAGTTTCAAAACTTATACATATTATAAAATATTATCTTAATTTAAATAATGACTATTTTGTATTTGATTAGACTGCATCCCTATAAAATACAACAAAATAAATAAAATATTATTTAATGATTGGATTACATCATTACAAAATAATGAATCTTAAGTATTTAAATGTTATAATTTCATTATAATTAAATAAAATTTACAGTACATGTTTGAAAACGGCATGACGGTTAAATTCGATATCACAATTTGAAATTCAGAATGTATAATTTGTCTTGATATAGACAGTTTGTAAATAACTCAAGAAAATACAAAAGTGAAAAATGAAGGTATAATATGACATAAACTGACATAAACTAAAACGACTAAAACCACACTAAAAATCCAAAGCAGCCAACTGCAAAACACAACAATATTAACAACTAGGGATTTTTGTCATACCACTACAGTACACTTGAGATTGATCACGTTGTATATTGTTTATTGGATACCGCAAAATATTAAAGCGCTATGCGTTATGGTTGAACGTTTTGTTCATAAAAGTGATTCTAATCATATAAGTCACAAAATGTAATTCTCGTTTTAGTGCCCTCTCAGGGCTTGAGGTAAAACTAAAAACAATATTGTATGATTTTATCCACTAATCACTAATCAGGTGTATTTGTAAGACTAAGTGATATATAGTTAAACAAATATTTTTTGTTTAAAATTCTACCTAATTCTTATAAAATAGGGCTAACATTGTCTGTGACTAGAAATTTTCTAGCTTGAAGATTGCATTACTTTACTATATTTACATTTCATTTTTATACGATTGCCCTTTTTCTATGGGTTTATTCGTCCTTTACTTTTATTTTGTTACAATTTGGCCTTAAAAAATCAGGCCTTGTATGAATGAATATTTGTTAAACTGTAATTTGGGTCTATGTTGGTGGATTTTTTACAAAAAAAAAACGTTTATTTTCAAAGTATAACCTCAAAAATGCATGTCTTTACCAAAGAAATCCAAGGGGCTTATTCCTTGCCTTATTAATCCTTTTGAAGGCAATGATGGATCGATTTCACTTGTCACCGCAGTAAAAGGGATCAATGTTTCTAAAACAGTGGTAATAATCATTAATCCTTTTATTACAGAGAATTGCTCACACTTTGAATATAAGCTTACGAATAGTTAATTCGTATTTTGCAAATGTGTAAATGTAGATCCAGAAAAACTAAACACCGGGACAAACCTGTTACTAATGTGGACAGTTTCTATCAAACAGCATCGCGCAGCTAAATTTACGACATGATTAGTAAGTTGAACATCATATAACAGTACATTTTTTTGTACGTTACTATAAATCGGGCCATTTCCTTGCGGGGTAGGCAAAACAATCCCTTCCTCGTTTATTTTGAATGCTTTCCTATCTATGCATACCTCCATAGCTTTCGCAAGAGTCATACATGCCCTTTTATTTTTAAAACTCATCTTTTTTTATCATAAAACTGCATTCAGCCAAGTTTTATGCGGCCTACCAGGCCCGACCTTACCTCTAACTTCACCTACATAAATCGACTTTGTTAATCTTCCGCTGTCACCAAAACCAATGTAGTGTACTACTTTTATACCTATCTAGCATCCTCTTTTCTTCGCCACACTCCTTCATTAGTCTCTCATTCTTTATCTTATCCCTTCTCGTTTTACCGCATGCCCGTCTCAGTAGTCTCATGCCCACGGCATTTATTTTGCTTCCGTGCTTTCGTTTTTCATTATCGCCCATATTCTTCCAATCACATTCCTTCCAGAATTGGCCCATCGTCCAATCTCACTATCCATTGTACCATATGCAGTGAAAATTCTACCCAGACATACCAACTCGTCCACTTGTTCCACAATTTCATCATGCAGGGTAAATACTCTACTCTCCTTTTCACATTCCCAATTGAATACCACAATCTTTGATTTGTTCACGTTATTTTTAGGTCCGTGCTCTCACAGACTGTATTAAACTTCCTCAGAGCAGTTTGTAGCTCATCCGCATTCTCACTTAATAAGACTATGTCATCTGCATACATCAGAACTCGTGCATTTACGTCACCAACCATTACACCATTTGTATCGGCGCATGCTTGCCTAACACATTTATCCATGTATACAGTGAACAACAACGGTGACATCACTCAGCTTTGTCGCATTCCTAGCTCAATATTAAAGTAATCACCCACACCGCCTCTCACCCTAACACATGCCCGATTTTCGTTATACACTCGCCTTATTCCGTTTATTAAACATTTACTTACACTATATTCATTTAATTTTTCCCATAGCTTCTCCCTATTCAATCATCTGCTGAAGAGCAACCGTGTGATCAACACATCCTCTCGCTGGCATGAAGCGACCGTGCACATATCAGATCTTAGTTTGGGTAGTTTCACGTAGTCTATCAATCAGTATTCTTCCAAATACTTCACCAGGTACACTAGGAAAACTTATTCCTCTGTAGTTTTCCCAGTCACTCTTGTTCCCCATACCGTTGTACAGTGGTACAATGATCGCGCTCTTCAAATCACTCGACACTTTTCCACACTTAAAACACGTTGAATCATTCACACAATCTTTGTGTAAGCTTTGCACCACCATATTTCAGCATTTCACCAGTGTTTTCATCCACTCCTGCTCCTTTACCGTTTTTCAACTCTCCTACCGTTTCTTCTATTTTATTTAACCCAATATCATTCTCAGTTTCATTCACTATTCCTTGTACATTCTCCTTATGAAACACTTCAGTCTTATTTTCCTCACTACAATACAACTTTCCGAGGTATTCTTGCCAGAATTTCCTCCGTTTACGATCGTCCCATACTATTTCGTTGTTCCTGTTCAGCACTCCTCCAGCGTTCTGTTTTGGGCGACCTTTTGTATTTTTGGCCGACTTCCAGAAGAGTTTTTTGTTTCTCTCAAAATCATTCTGCATTTGCTCTTCGTCCGCACCCATCACTTCCTCTTTACTTATTCTGACTGCCTCCTCCGCTTCTTTGTTTCTTAATCTGTACAGCTCATACAATCGGTTTTTCTTAGTCCCATTCTTTGCAGCAATCATTGCCATGTAAGCATCTATTTCCCTATATACTGCTTTTTTTACCGATTCGTTCCACCAAGCACATTTTTTTCTGTTTAACTGTAGCCGCTCTTTCACATAGATGTACGGCACAATTGACAACATAATCTTTCAACCTTATCCTTGCACTTTCAACGTCGTTGTCTTTTATTTGTTCGTCCCACACTGCTTCATACACATTCAACTCTTTACTTACAGCATCTGCATATATCATTTTAGCACCTTTATCTACTAGTTTATCTACCCTAATTCCGGACGTTCGCACTACGTTTGCCTTCCTTCTCCAGACCCAATTTTACCCTAAACGCTCTCTCGATACAACCAAGAAATGGTCCGATCCACACTACGATACGCGAATTACTTTTGTACCTCTAAACAGGTTTCTTAGTCGTTCAACATACACTATCAAGTCAATAATACTTTTAGATTCACCTCTTTGCCATGTATACATATGTACATTTTTATGTTTAAACCACGTATTAGATACGAACAGGTTTCTTTCCATACAGATGTTCACCAGGCGTCCATCATTCTCATTGGCTTTGGTCTCCGAACTTTCCTAGGACGCGTTCAGTATGTTCTCTCTGTACACTCACCCATACATTCATATCTCCCTTTATCACCACTCTTTTCTTTGTCTTACATTCATTCAACACGTTCTCTACATCACCCCAAACGTTCTCACACTCTTGGTTTCTTTCTTAATTCACCGCAATGAGAAAAATTGTTCGAATATCCACTTTCATTCTAACCCACACTACCCGGGGGATACCAATTCGTACTGTTTGACACATATTTTCGCTCTTTCGCTCAACGATCACTCCAATCCCTTTAGCACCATGAATTACAATCTGAACTCCTGACCATAGTGGTAGACTGCCATCCTCCATTCCCACATCATCCTTTCCTTTGCGCTTTGTGTCCGATACACAAAGAATATCAACCTGCCTTTCATTCATTACATTCTAAATTTCAAATTCTTTACCATGCATACCTCTAATATTCCACGTACCAACTCGCCATTCTTTCTTGCACACTCGTCAGCAGCGGGGTCTGTCTGTTTCGACCTTGACCCGGCATTCGTATTGTTATTTTTAGTCATTAAATTAGCAGGCAGACCGGTTACTAGCCAAATCCTGACGCAGGCGATGTAGCATTCCATACTAACGGTATCGTCGTACTAGCGGTCAGTGCTGGCACATATTTCCCTACTTCCCCGACAAGAAAGGAAGTGAGATGTAGAAAATAGAGCCAGAGACAAGAAATATATAAATAATAAAAATGTGTATACTTACTTTATATACATATATATATATATATATATATATATATATATATATATATATATATATATATATATATATATATATATATATATATATATATATATATATATATATATACTTAATTTCAATCACTTCGTATTTAAATTAGGTTGTTCACTGCGCGATTTTTGGTTCTCGTGCTTCTTACCGCACTTGCTGTTATTAATTTGAGAAAAGAAAAATTATTTAAGTATTTTCTATTTAGATTTTTGATTACGAATTATAGCTAGATATCGTTTTTTTTTTTGTGGAATTGCCTATAGATATATTTTTTCAAGTTTAATTTTTTCTATAACCCTTTTATTATTTGATTTCGTTAAGAATACAAACGTCTTGAAAATTAATTACGAATTTAATTCAACAATACAGTAGAAAATAACTTTGTGAATTTGAAAATAGGCGAAGTATATGAATTAAAAATTCGTCATATGAACAAACAATCTGTGGAAGAAGTAAGGTACTAACAGTGGTTATGTTTATAAATTTAGACATGAAGATAATTGTATATAACCTACCTGTAAGATTATTTTTCATGTTTTTTACTTTAAAAATTATTTTGTATAGTATCTTTACCTGCATATAAATAAAATCCGAACTTACTCTTACATCACAAGTGATATTAGCCCAAGATGTGTATTGAATCAACGTGATTAGTTGAACGACTGTTGATTAAAGGAGTATAATACTAATTATTCCATGCACATTGTACACAAGTTAAAAACCAGTCATAACTGACATAATATGGGGGTTGTCACGGCAAGCCATCGCAAATTGTCATTCCAAATGACAAACTGACAAACCATCTTTACGGTCATGTCAACAAATTAATTAATAAATTAATGTTGTGTATATTTTCAATTTGTTAATTAATAAACTGACATACAAACGTTTGTGATTATTGTGCGTTGGATCACTATTTTTATAATTATTAGCTTAGCTCTCTCTATGAAATACTACTGGTTGCTGTACCACTCGTGATATTCCCAACGCAACTTAAACTTTATTAGTTAATAAACCATGGAATTACCACAATACCCTACTTGTGGTCTTATTACTGAAAGCATGACGTATATCGGTGTGCTGTGACTGATTTAATACATGACACAGCTTTTAGAGCTCGAGATGTTTTCCGAGAGCTGCAAATAAAGTGGAGTGTTTAGAAAACGACATCGCACGAGTGTCATACATTATTTAATGTGTTTTTTTTTAAAAACACACTCTTTTGTAAATTTTGAGATTAAATGTGACCGTTGTTAAATTTTATATATGTCATAATGCTAATATATTTATTTATATATAATATCACATAATTGCTTACGTAGGTACCTATGAAAACGAACACATGCAAATATGTTATAATTTATTACCATATTATACAATGAAATAATTGCATTTGTTGTACAACCGTGATTTTGTACACGTGAAATTTTAAAATTTGGAATTGATCTGCAATTATTTCTGCAAGAGACTTTTATAAAATTTTATTAAACGTTTTTATCCCTCGTAACCGTTTTCTTTAATTTCCTAATGGTTAACATTTTAAGATCTTTATAACTAAATGAGTTATTTTATAAACAAAATTGTTTGGATTTACTTAATATGCTCATAGTTATACGAAATATTACATAGTTACGAAATAGTATAATTACATACAATATATAACATACATATTCATACAGTATAAAAAAATAAAAAGTATGTTTTCCACTATTTACTCCTAATGTAAGCATTTTTGTTGATCAGTCAGAACAATTGTTCAATGAAAACCACGTGGGAAGTTAATTGATTTATAATATACATACAAACTAGTAACATTTAACTTACTCGTAATGTGATATCAATAGTATCCACTTGCACAATAACAGAACACAAAATTATTAGTCAATGTGTCTATAGTAAGCTTTACAAACAGCACTTAATGTTTCGCACGAAAATTCCCACGAACACGACGGCCGGGAAAACGTTATTCCGTTCAATCAAACCGACACGCATACGTATGATGCTGAGAATCTCCTGTTGCAGAAAAACTTTTTGCGCTTGCGTTTATGCACGTGAACCTAGAAACCACAGGTGTTTTGATAACAATCCGTTTGTTTATCATAATGAACTATAACTGTAATTACCGTTGAATAAATTAACATGTAGGGTCAAGAAGAATTATACACAATTCAGTTATTTTGTTAGTTTGCCACAATGAATTCTTAACAGTAAATTTGGTAAACACTTAAATATTTAAATTCTAAACAATTTCTATTCCTGTTTTCATTTTAGAGCAATAATAGAATTCCCAATTTTTTTTAACATCCAGTTTATACTATTTTTCTGAAACATTACCACAATAGGAAATGAATCAAGATGCTTCGGGAGAATTACAAACGCTATTATTTACTTTACAAACTATAAAAACTCCTTTACGAACTTGAGCCTTTTTCATACAAATTTGTGGTTATATACAGGGATCTTCCTAAGGTAGTCGCCGCCCGTGTGCGAAAATAATTTTCCCCTCCTAACTTCTATCATTTTACCTTAAATAAAACATAGGAAATGTGAAAAAAGTAAATTGTATTTCGGAAAAAGAAGTCAACAGAAACTTATAAATTAACATGAATAGATAAAGTACACTAGACCTCTATAATATGGCTGCCATTTCACTATGAACAACATCCAATTATAAAATAACTAAAATTCTATAAGTGTAACATTGTAATGAAAGGGATATTTCAGTTGGCTACTCTGAACCGCATTTTCCAGCCTTTCCTACAACATTATAATAGCAAAAGACAAATATAATAACAAATACGACCTTCACACGTCTTAAAATATTATTTGCCAACTCAGTAGCGCATCACGCAGAGAGGTAACTTAGGTTAGTAAATTTTTTAAATTTGTATTAAAATAGTTAAAATAGTATATAATAATAATACTAGGTGAGCGTGGTGATGGCGAATTTATTAATAATAAATTTATTCACATAAGTTTTTCACTTTTTTTTATGTGACAAAAGGTACTACGCCAATGAGTGCTCCCGCGCTTTATTTGGTGACAAATTTAAATGGCGGCCATATTGCAAAGGTCTAATTACTCGTGAAATGCACTATACTTATACTTATTAATATACTCTTATTATAAAAAATTTAAATAAATTTTGATTTCTGTGCTTTTTTTAAGGCAAATTCTGAAGTAATATCGGATTCATTTATACCTTCAGAAATTGTCTATACTAATAATAATAAACAGATAGATAAGATTATTCGTAACTGAATATTGAATAACGTTTAATGCTTTCATTTCAGGGGATGCAATTGTTATCAATTTCATCGCATAAATCTTGGGCAATAATATCTTTTTCATATTTAGATGGATCAAACACTATGTTTCTTAAAGATTTACATTTAAACACCTATTTAATTTATCTATTTTAAGGAAGTCGTGTAGAAAATCAAAAAATGTGTGATTTTTTTTTCGGTCGGACCTTTCTTCGATTTTTATTAATGTAGTGTGCAATACCATAATATTTAATTTTAAATAAGTCCTGTGGATTTGTTGTAATCTCATGCTTGCTCTCATAATCAAATGATCGTTTTCTCGTTTGAGGTCTAATAGTATTAATTGGTGGAAATGAAGGGCGCTATCGATATTCTCGGCAATATTTTTTGCCTCTTCTAAAATATTATTAAATCCTTTATCTGATCTAATATCATGTAAGGTTGCCTTAGTTTGTTGCCGTAATAACGCAGTCTTGTTTCCACCCCTGTTTTGCTTACGACGTTGATTTTGATTAAAACGTTATGAGTATGACATATAACTATGGAAGATATGACTTTAAAAGATTTAACGTCTAACAGTAAAGAATTTGCCGCATTTATTGTACCAGAATCTCTTGTATTATTGGAATAGAGCGTATTAAAGCGTCATATATTTGATCGAAATTGTGCCTTAGAACTTTTAGTGCACTGATTCAGCTTTCCCACCTAGTATCCGAAAGGGGTTTTAATGTTAAAGTAGGGATTTCATCTTTTAATCCTGCCAACGTTTAATCGATGCAGATAAAAAAGGTGTAGCTTTTATACAATTGCAAAAGAAGTTGTTGTTTCTAAAGTCGCTTTAGCTGCGTCACTAACGACTAAATTTAAACTGTGGGCTACACAAGGGACGTAGAAAGTTCTAGGGTTTAAGTGAAGAATTTTGTTTGCCCTCCATTACTGCGTCCCTTCAAGTTTGCACCATTATCGTAGCACTGTCCTGTTGGATCATCTAAACAAATTTTGTGAATCTTCAGAAAATCTATTACTACATTATTTATGCCCTGTCCTGTTGAATCAGATATTGAAATGAATCCTAAAAAGTGCTCCCTAGGGGAGTCTAAAATAATGGAATAATATTTACTATCTTTCAACAGGTTTATTATTTCGTGTCTTAATCTTCTGTCCCAAAAGGGAAATAAGTTCATTTGGAACATGAACACCCAAATAGTGAGGCATAATTGTTGAATTTCTGTTTCAATTAATATTAAAAAATTTCTATTTCATTCCTCGTGCAACTTATTATTTCTACGTCTAAAACTTAAATTTTGACCGGCCTAAAATTTAACAGTATAAATTATAATTTTTGACACGGATACTCACCTTTCTTTTTCTTGACTTTTCTCATTTGGCGAATCAGTAGTGGTTTGACATTAAATCGATTTATTTAAATCAACCCAAGATTTGGCGTTGCAAATATGACTTTTTTAATTTTTGATGACGCATTATAGCTTGACATAAATGTCTCCTATCGTTATACCCTTCATCAAAGACATTAGGAAAGGTTTCAAATACTTTGCAAGGAAAAAAATACGGAATATTTTAATGTAGAATAGGCTAGCCAATCTCGGGAATTAAATTTGCAGACGAGAACACTCTGCAATCATTACCGAAGGGAATGTTTAAATCTGTTTCTGTAAGTTGGGTTATGCCGAATTCTACTAAACATAATTTAACTTTCTCGGATAATACGGATGGCCAATGACCAGGATTCTTATAAATATCGTCTTTATACACGCTTACTTCTTCTAACAAACACTGGCCTTCTGACTGGTTCTTGAGCACAGACTGTTTTAGGATTTGTCTTTTCGGTTAAAATCAACTTCCTTCAGAATTTTGTTTAATTAAGATAGTCCTTCCGGTGCCTCGTCTATGTTGTCATTGTGTCTAGCAGTGTAATTTCTGATGCCTCTTCAGACTTTTCTGAAATTAAAAATTTTCTGCCTTTTTAGCTAACTCTTCTTTTTCGAGCTTTCTTTTTCTGTAGCGAGCTCCAGAAAGCTTTTTCCGGTTATCATTACATTACGATAAGTGTGATGACACATTTATCATAATGTAAGAGTTAAAATGTTTAGATACATTTCGATAAAAATCAATCTTTGCAAAACAATGCTCTGCTGTTTCGACAAGTTGCTTTGGATTTAATATTTTGTAAAAACACGATTCTATTTTAATTTTTCCAATTGATAAATCAAATTTATACCTATCCCGCTTTTTAATTAACGTTATGTTTTAAAGCATTATAAAATATTTGACTTTTTGTACAAAAATCTGCCATCTAGATATACAATTTTATCCTACTAGTTATGTAACCGTACGTAAGAAAAAAGTTATTCCACTAAATGTACTTACGCTTAATAAATCTGCAGCTGACGTAACTCAATGATAATCACAAAATCGAACACAAAAATTAAGCACCAAGGGACTATTTTTTAACGTTCTTGAAACTCATATGTTTGGAATCCAAATGACAAATTTCAACTCGGTGCGCGTGCTTACGGGTCTACTTTTGAACAAGTTGTTTCCTGCTAAATCCTGCACGGGGTCCAAAAACTGACGACATCGCGATCGAAAAAAGACGCAGGTTCCAACAAGTTACGAAGTAATCTTTTAATATTCTTTAGTAATTGCGTATGTCTAACCCCGTCCACATTTAGCTACCCGCAGGCATATTCGTTTACTGCACCCATTATGGCCGCTCGAGAATCCGAACGTTGCCGGATGATATAGATATCATATAGAAATATCAATATTAAAATTAATTTTTATTTCTCAGCAACCAAAACGTTAAAAATACCAATAAACAATTAATTAGGTACATTATTTCTTACATTTTTTCAACAAATTTGTTAAGGAATGAAGATT